>PVJO010000404.1:0-248141 GCA_004026905.1 Hystrix cristata | reverse complement strand
AAAAAAAAAAAAAAAAAAAAAAAGTAATTTAGGGAGCAAGTTAGTGCACCTTGGAAGACTTGTTAGCACACGATTCTGCATAAGATAGGGTGCTTGTGTGGAGGGTGCAGGTGAAGCATGTATGCACATCTCTTTCCTAGGCCCTCATTCTTCCCTTCTCTGATGCAGTCTTTCCTAAGCAATTGTCCTCTTGGTCATCATCTTGGACCTTGGTGGGGAGGCAGTTGGAGTCCCAAGCCTTCCTCTGCTGCTGCCTCGACCTCATTTCCCTTTTCTTTCCTCTTTGCTTCCTAAATTCAACCTGAAGTTTGGGTTTTGTAGTTGCTTTTTCCAGGGTCTTGTTCAAGTTGCAGCTTCAGCTCTTGTCTCCATGTGAATAACTCCTAAAACTATTATTTCCAATGTCTCTCCCCACCTGACTCCTGTCTTTCATGTTCCCAGACTATCTAAAACTGAAGCAACCCTAATTCCTGTTTCCTGCAAAGGTGCACTAGAAGCTGAGCCTCCATACTCGATCTTTTCTTGAGACCTGGGCCCCTTCTAGCTGCCTCACTCAGGCAGCTGCTGAGTTGGGGCAGACTCACTTTGAGGCATGCCTCGTCTTGTGTCTTGGTGTCCTCAACACTGGACACCATGTTGTCCCTGACACTGGGTGGCTGTTACAGCCTGCTGGGCCATTGCCACTGTTACTTGCATGGAAAGGAGCAAAATGATGCTTGCTGTTTAGAGGAAACCCCCACTTCCTTCCTGCTCCTCTGGAGGGTGTCTTCTTGGCTGGCACCTGTGACCCTGAGACCTTTCCACCCTGGCCATGGAGTTCCTGAGAAGGGCCCTGGCTTCTGCTGTCAGCCTTCCTTAGGGAACCTGCAGAAAGGGGTCCTTCTCCAGCTGGTTCCTCCGACCAGGGATGGTGGGGTGGCCCCCATGGGTGAGGCCTCTGAAGTATAGCTGGACTCAACAGTTTCACATAGTTTTCCCATCTTAGACAGGACAAGGTGGTCCCGGCTTCCTCTATGACTGAGATGCCAGCCCCTGCTTGGCCCTTTCTCAGTTGGTTCAGAATGTGGGTGGGGGAGAGGAGGCAAGGAATTGTGGCCTCATTACCACTGTCCTGGCATCTGATTGGAACATTGCTATTATTACATACTTACGGGACACTGGGTTAATCCAGTAGGTTATAACAATAGAGTCCATATTACGATACTTTTTGGAGTGAAGCACTGCTGAACTAGCAATGGAAGACCTTGAGGACTTGCTGAAGTGAGCTGGCCTGAGGAACTGCACTGCAGCCTGAGATGTCAGCATCTGAACCCATTTCGTGACACTGGCATCAGGACAGATACCAGCCCTGCAAGCAGAATTTTAGGAATGGGTTTCAGAAAATGGTCTGAGTTCATATAAGTATAAACTTTTGCATAAAGAGCCATGACTGCATTAGTTCTAAGAAAGACTTTAATGAATGCAAAGGCATGGCCTGAAATGCACAGAAAGATTCAGATTTGTATCTCTGAAGAGAAAATGGCAATTTCTGTGTGAAGGTTATAATAAATTCTTTTGACTTTTGAAACATCAATATACTTGATTAAAACTTACTAACTCCTTTCAAAAGATCATGACGCTCAGTTCTTTAGGATGTTCTTGCTAATTTTTTGGTATGACTGTACCCTTGGTGAAATGGTATGACTTTACCCCCTTGGTGAAGTAGAATTATAACCATGCTAACCTTTGTGGGAGGTATTAAAAAGGTTTCTTCTAGCTAGGTTAGCATATGACCACACAGAACATGAGAGCACAGTATGTGATTAAGTGCTTAAGAAGGTATGACGGAGTGTGGTGGTTAGTGTGGGAGTAATGAAGAAAGAAATAAGAAAGATGTAACTGGGTTTTTTCTTTGATAGGATGGAGAAATTGAGCAAATCCTGGTGAGATCGGTGAGATTGTCAGCCAAGAATCCTGGCAAGAGATAGATGTGACTGTCCCAGAATGGCCTACTGGACCTTTTGTCCCTGGTGCCCTGTGGGTAGGGGAGGTGGCTCCACAGGAGCTGTGATCCTTTGGAGAGGAAGGCAGCCACACTTCCACTTCCTGCCCCTCTCAGCCTTCAAGCGGCCTGCCTTCCAAGACTCAGGGAGACGATTGGAGTTGTCCAGGGGGAGAAGGGAAGCAGGTTGGATAGGTAGGGAGAGGTTGGGCTATGCTGAAATTTGAAGTCTAGACTGGGTGAGATCCTGACTTAGGTTAAGGTACTTGGTGGAATGGAGAGGAAAGGGTTAGTTTGGCAATATGTGATGGATTGCAGTTGAAGAGAGACTTCAGGCAAAAAGTCAGAGGCTCTGTTGAAAGAGCCCAGAGCCAGAAAGCAAGGGAACTTTGGCTACGGCAGGGGAAAATAGACTGGGAAAGGAAGAGATGTGGCCATGGACATTCCTAGGAGTGTCTGTCTGTGTGTGCAGGAATGAATATGGTCACTCTGACGGGCCTACCTGGGAGTATTTAGTAAGCCTTGTTTCAGGAGAACTAAGATTTGATATTTGTAACTTAAATTCTATTCAAAAAAGGAAAATATTTGAGGGGGGCCAAGATGTACAAAATGATTATTTGTATTTTTATTCTTTTGGTGCTGGGGATTGAACTCAGGACCTTGTGCTTGTGAGGCAAGTGCTCTAACCACTGAGTTAAATCCCGTGCCCCAAGATTACTTTAAAAAAGGTTCTGAAATAAAGCTGTTTCACTGATGAGGTCCTACAATTTGCAGGTGAAGAAAGGGCAAAATATTAAAACTTTTCCCCCAGTGTTGGAGATCAGATCCAGGGCCTTACATATTCTAGGCAAGCACTGAGCTACAATCCCAACCTCCTAATATTAAAAAAATTTTTTTAAAGCAAAGTCAAGGTCTTACAAAAATGGTGTTGGAGGGTTTTGGAATTTAGCTCAGTGGTATAGCCCTTGTCTAGCAAGCTCAAGGCCCTGAGTTTGATCCCCAGCAACACCCCCTGCCAAAAAAGTGTTGGAACTATTTTCACATGTAATTTGATTTTGATTTTACAAGTATTCTTTCAACAAGGAGGACAGTCAAAATACTGGAACAGAATTGTATAGAATCTTAATATTTTTCAGAATCATAATAATACAGTGGTAATTTGGGGCTATATATAAGAGTATTACCTGAATATATTTACAAATTGAAGCTTGTCATTTCACTGTACTTAAGTTTTGTTTTCAGACGTGTGTTCTAACATAGGAAGAACTGTGTGCTTTGTTGTATACTTTATTTTTATTTTTATTTTTTTGTTGTATACTTTAAATGAGTAATTCTTTTGTGTGGTTAAAGACACATCAACAGACTCTCACCAAACACAGCAGAAAAAGTAACAGCCCAATAGAAAAACAGTAAAGAATATAAGTATGTACTGTACAGAAAGAAAATTTGTCAGTAAGCACAAAATTTCCAAATTATGGGAGTTATGAAAGAATGCAAATCAAAATGAGATAATTTTCCCTTATTAAATTGTGAAGCTTTAAACATATTTCATCTTGCCAGAATTATAAGAACTTCATTCTCATTGTTGCCTAAAGTTCAAAAAGTACAAACAAATTGGAAAGAAATTAGAAATTGTGTATAGGAAGTTGCTCACCAATGGTTATTCCAGTTTTATCAGTCATCTGTCCTAAGGAAAAATCTGAAAGCTGTCTGCTGTTATAAATAAGGAATCACATTTTTATGACAGTGAAGAATAAAAATTGTTCGAGCTGTGTTCTCTATCTCTGTCTTTGGTACTGGGGATTGAACCCAGGGCCTTCACAATGTCCTACATCCCCATCCATTTTTAAATCTCTTAAAATTTTGAGATAGGAACTTGCTGAGTTGCCCAGGCTGGTCTTGAATTTATGGTCCTCCTGCTTCAGCCTCCTACAATGCTGGGATTACAGGCAGGCACCACCATACCTGGTTTATGCTGTGTTCTTCTTTTATAATATCACACAGGCATTACAGACTAAGTTTTTGAAAAATATAAAGCTTAAAAGAGTATAGTACAAAACATTAACTGTGGTCCTGATTTTATAGAAATTGAATTACAAGCATAGGAGAGTGGGAAAACTATCTGTATCAATTTAAAAAATGGTTAGTTTCAGGAATTGGCAGTTTCACTTAATTAAAATCTATGGTTCCAGAGCTTATGGAATCTGATTTGAATTTCTGCTCAACCACTTGATTGCTGTATGACTGGACAAGTGACTTACTGGCTCTGTGACCTTAGGTAAGTTGCTGAAGTTATCTAAGATCAGGTTTCTTCAGCTGTACTATGGCAGAGGTGGTAGTACTTATGGTATATATGGATTGTGTCTAAAACATTCCATTCTAGAACATTCAATAAATGTTAATTATTTAGATTGCATATAGTTTTTATTTTAGTCTTTCTACTTTTTATGTTTTTTAAATTTTATATTGAAGGGATTGTAAAACCTGTGAAGTTACCTGTACAGTATATAAAAGGGCTCAGTTACTTTGTCCTGTGTAGATCTAGGAATTTTTTTTTTTAATCTAGGAATTTTTAAAAAGTAACTTTTCCTAGTTGTATATTTGAAAAAAAAAACACTTTCAACTATTTGCCTGTTGGCAGCTTTCTTTTTTTCTAGATTGTTTGGATGTATTTACATTATTTTGTCTAACTCAAAGAAATTTTGTTATGCAGTAAGCTGAATTTTAAAGAAACCAGCCTTTTCCCATTTGGTTTTTAGTTTCTCAAGTTAAAGAAAACAAGAATCATCTTTTAAAAGTGTACTGTAGATGAAACCTGAATTTGGTTAGTATTAACTGTGTATTTAGCACTCAGATTTCAGACCTGTTTAGTGCTAGCTTCTGTACATCTCACTTAATTGTTTAAATATGTGAGCATGATTTTGATATTTGGGAGGTGGAGGAGAAATCCCTCGAGACTTCTGTGCTTGAGTTAAAAGGCTTATTGTGTCTTGGTATGAGTTTATGTAGGTTAGTAGGAAGGCTTTGGCATCTGGAACTCTTTCACCTTGGAGCTGTGTCTTGCTTGCAGGAGAAACACATTTGGGCAGCATACAACCTGGGGGAGCTTTTAGGCTGTATTTTCTTCACAGGAGGGCAACAGTTTTGTACTTAAAATAACTTCAAAGTTTTTTGTCTTCTTCAAGTTAGGTTACCTTTAATTTATTCTCAGACATTCTTTATTGTATCTTCTATGGCAGAGGAGGATCAAGAAAAGGAAAAGCAGTTAACAGGTTGTTAACATTGTCTCCTAAATTACCAGTTAAGGGCGACAGAAAACTTGAAAATTGTAGAATCCAGGATATAAGCAACCATATTTTATTTCTGAATTTCATTATTATTATTTTTTTAAGTCAGACAGAGTCTCGAAAAATTACAGAGTTGCCCAGGCTGGACTTGAACTTGCAGTCTTCCTGCTCAGCCTCCTAGAATACGAGGATTACAAATTTGTTCCACAACACCCAGTTTGTATCCTCTTTCTGATATATTAAAATGTGAAAAAAAAAATCTTAAAATTGATGAAATGTAGTAATGAATAAAATCCTCAGTTTACAGTCACTTATTTTGCATTTTTTTTCACAGAACAACAAAGAAACTCATCTGAAATTGTAGTCTTTAGTCTCGCTGCTATATGTCACTTTAATCACACCTGGTGACACCTTGTGTCTTGGTCCTTATGTACAGCGTGGAGAGTACAGTGTGGATGAACCTGTGAGTCAGGCATTTCAGCATGACCTTGCTCTGCTCGTGGACCTCATGTGAACAGACAGTGGGCACCTTTTTACAGTGTTAATCTGCCAGATGGCTGTTAACACATTGGGTACTGGAAAATAGTGCCACCACGAGTGTTCCATAATAGTGATGCCAGAATCTGTTAAACCTCACTGTAAAGTGAGAAATGTACTGCTAACCACTTAAAGCTTAACTTGATGATAGTCGAGTATTTGCATATAGATTCTGAGCTTTAGCACCGAGTGCCTACATAGTACATATGCAAAAGTAAAAAAACAAAGAGTTCTTTTTATAAGAAATTTAAAATGCAATTAGTGATCCAAAGCAAGGAAGAGCCTCTTCAATTTTGGATAGTTTGAGGGGGTTTTGCATGAGTTCATGTAAGGCCTGTACTGAAAGAATACAGGGCATGTAGCTTTCTGTGGATGGTAATTCTGAACCCATGAGAATGATGTCAGAGATTCCTCCTCCACCAGCCACAAGAATAAGTTCAGATCAAATGATAGCCATTTTAAGATTTCTTAAGTGTAAAAATAGAGGTTGGGAGATTTAGTATACATTAAAATTAGGGGCAAAAGCTCTGGAGTCAGCCTGCCTGGGTTCACAGCTTAGTTCCAGTTCTTTGTATCTTTGGGACCTTGGGTGAGTAACCTCCTGTGCTTTAGTTTTCTCATTTATAGCCAGGGTCACTGGTAGTACCTTCGTTAATCCCTGGCATATACCAGATATTCATTAAACTGAGCTATTAGTGATTTTTTTTCCCCATTTTTTGAGACGGGGTCTTGCTATGTACTTCAGGCTGGCCTTGAACTCACTCTGTAGCCCAAGCTTGCCTTGAATTTGTGGCAATTCTCCTGCCTCAGCCCCAGTGTTAGGATTACAGGCGTGCACCACTACAGCTGGCTTTGTTAGTGATAATGTTTTTTCCTGCCTTGTGTCTTAGTTAAGAGAACATACAAGTGAGAGGTACAGAATTTTGAAGTCAGGACTGTGGAGCTTTCAAAAAAGGGCGATGGATAATACCCTTTTGGCATTATAATGAACACTATGCAATTTGAGAGCAATAGGATATTAGCATTTGCAGGGGGAGATTGAAAGTATGTTTGTTTCAACTACCTATTGAACACTTTGCTAGTAGTGACTTGGTCAAACTTTTCTGGATTTCCCTCTGTCATGTGGTTAAATATGGTGTGGTTTTAACACGGCATGTGGATTTCGTTATAGTGAAGTACAGGACAATAACAAGGGCATTAAGCATTTCTCTGTTTTACCTCATAGATTTCTGGATTTCGGGTGATCTAACCAGATACTTTAATGTCACCAAAAATGGTCACCCAGAACTGAGGTGATTTAAAAATTGCCAAACTTGTTAGTTCAACTATGTTTTTAGTCACTGAGAGTGTTATTTTTATTACATTTCACTTAAAAAAATGTTTTTTAAAGACAGGCTGTAACTGTTGTAAGTCCAGGCTGGCTTGCTCTGTAGTCCAGGCTGGCCTTGAACTTGGTATCTCCTGCTTCAGCCTCCTGAGTGCTTGGATTGCAGGCATGTGGCACCATGCCTGGTGCTCTCTCTTTCAATCAGTCTCTCTCTCTCTCTCTCTCTCTCTCTCTCTCTCTCTCTCTCTCTCTCTCTCTCTCTCTCTCTCTCTCTCTCTCTCTCTCTCTCTCTCTCTCTCTCTCTCTATCTCTCTCTCTCTCGTTTTTAAAGCCTGGGGTTGTGTGTTCTCTGTGTCTCACTGGTTGCTATGGAATATCCTCTATTTCCTTCCTGGGAGTCTATCTGCACTATTGGGTAAGGTCGAAGGGCCCAGAAAATTAGAGTAGGAAGTAAAGCAAGACTTCAAGGACCTAAAAATTCATTTCCTTGTTACCCCATACTCCACTTATTTCAAAGATCATCCTTGACGTTCTGGCTCTCTCACGTGCCAGGTTAGGTGAAGTATTTTTTCCCCCTCAATTGTTGTTGTTGTTTGATAATTTGAGACTTCTTTGGAAGTATTTTAGGTTTTAAACAGCCGAATTTCAAAAGATCAGTAGGAATGAAAATAAGTACTAAATTAATACTGGATGATTGCTTGTCCTAGGTTCTTTATAACCATATTGGCAGCTTTTCACCTTCACAGTTCGTGTCTAGGACATTTGTAGACGCCTAATGTCTTAGCATAATTACCACTGCCAGTAACTGTTCTGGAGTAGGTGTGTGTTACCTGACAGATTATGGAACTTGTCAGTTAATGCTGTGCTGAGAATTATACTGACCTCCCCCAAACCAGGGTTCCGTTGATACCTCAGTCCAGATTAGATCAAGACAGTGTCAAATGCAAAGAAATCATTACCACGGAATTTGGAGATTACTGCATCTGCTCTAACACGATGACATGATACCATATCAAGTAACTGAATAGGTGTAGAAATTTAAAGGAATTGCCAGCATGGGAGCTGGCCAGGTGCCCAGTAAACCAATCAGATGATCCATAAATAGAAAGAATTCAAAGGCTTCATCACTCTTGATAGCCATTGGAGGCAGTATAACCCCAACAGCTAAGGACTGGGGTTCTGGAGTTAGAACCTGGTTCTAATTTAGACTCACTTCCCATGTGACCTTGGGAAAGCTATTAATTCTTTAATTAATAGCTGGAGGATACCAGTGCCCAAAACACACTTTTTGAGTGGGGTGACGGAAGAAGATGATGTTAAGGATGAAGGTATCCCAGCTTTGGCGAGCTTGTCACTGCCTCTGAATGCAGCAGTTTTCAGAAGCAGTAAGCTGGTCTCACAGATTAGAGCAGTCTGTTCATTTGAATTGTGTCTTAGTCTTTGAGCTGAGTGAGGTTTTGTGGATAATATGGATTTGGACTAGGATGTAATCTGATGGAAAGTAAATACAATACTGTATGTCACTGACACAAACTTGAGGTACTTCAGAATATTTTATGCGATAGTATCAGAGCTTATGTGATACTAAATAGATATGTAGCAGCAGTTTGACCAAATCAGATTGTAGGTTAAATGTAAAAAAAAGTCATAATTAGTCCATCTTTACAAGTAGTGGCACTGGATTAGTCACTGTAAATGTGTGAGCGCCTGTGTAAATGTCCGTAGGTTACATATCTCCAAGTACTCAGGAAATGATCCTCCTGGCAGAAGAGCTGACTGGTCAAGACATGTGGAGTTGTTTGAAGAAAGCCTTACAATCTCAATATCTTTATTTGAAGACTATCCTTTTTATTTTGCAAAGTACGCATAAGTCCCTTAAGGTTAAGTAGATTATTTTTACTCTTTCTCTTTTCCTGTGTGGTTACACTGGGATGTTTGATTGGGAATGGGTGGGATTTACTAGGTTTAATGGAAAGGCAATGTCTTACCCAAAGATTATATTGTGACTTCTCTACTTCTCTACGTATACTTATTACAGTGTGGACTATTTTTATTGTATCATAGTTTTGTTGTTGTTGTTGTCGTTGTTTTGTTTTGGTTTTTTGAGACAGAGTCTCACTCTAATTCAGGCTGACCTTCATTTTACTGTGTAGCCCGGGCTGCCCTTGAACTCATGCAATCCTTTTGCCTCAGCCTCCTGAGTGCTGGGATTATAGGTGTATACCACAATGCCTGGCTCATGGTTCTTTGTTTTGTGTAGCAGTTTTACACAAAGTAATGGGAATATTTCTTAGCATGATAATTCTCTCTTGGAATAACTTTATCAGGCAGTCACAGTTTTCCAAAGAATGAATTGTAGTTGAAAGTTACCTCGTTTAGCAACAGGTCCATATGAATTTAGGAAATACTTCTAACCTTCCTGGGAATTTGCAGAGGCCTCTCTCCAATTCTTGGGGAAGCACCCGTATCCAGTGTGGCTTTCTTGATGTCCCACAGGGCTGTGTCTTGCTGAACAGGAGCTTTCTGCCCTCTGCCAGTCCTCTCATCCTGGTGCACTCTGTGCTGGAAGCCAAAGTCAGAGCAGTTAAGTGACTCCCCAGTTGCGCATCGTGAGCATAGGGGCTGGTATCCCATACGAGGTGAGGTCTCAGTCATTTCAAAGCTCGGGTTTTTTCTTTTTCTTTCCTTTTTTTTTTTTTTTTTTTTTTGACTCCAAAAATACTACCACAGGGGGAAAACACAAGACTTTACTCCTCATCAACTCTATAGAGACCGTGATTTGGGTTGTAAAATTAAAAACAAAGTCTTGCACCAATCCTTTTCCTGCCAAAGTTTTTCAGTTGCTGGTAAACAGAATACAAAAGTGACAAGGAAATTGCTTTTTTCTAGGGGCCTGCAGCTCCCTTCTCCTCCTTATCAGTTATCTGTTGTTGTGTAACAAATCACCCTAGAATGTAGTGGCTTTTAATAGCAGCCATTTGTTTACCTCCTAAGTTTGGACTGGTCTCTGCTGGAACCCTTCTGCCTCTGTGGTCAGTCAGTGGTTGATGACCTTGCACCGCTGGCTGTGGTTAGCTGGGGCTGTGCGTGGGTGTGGGCAGTGAGACCGAATTTTGTGTCTTCTGCTGCAGCAGACTGGCCCAGGCTTGTTGGTGAGGTGGCAGGTGGGAGAGCAGCACCGGTGCTCAGGTACTTTTCAAGTCTGTTATCCTGAAGCTGGCTGCTATCTCTCTGCCAGGGCGAGTCGCATGGCCAGGCTACACGGGAGGGACTGTGCCAGGGAAGTGTGAACATAGCAGGGGTTTCATGTGAATGCACCCTTCCCCTCCAGCTTTTAAAAAATTGTGGTAAAGTACACATAACATAAAATTTGCCACTTCACAATTTAAGTGTGTAGTTCAGTGGTATTTGTTTTTTTTTTGTTTTGTTTTGTTTTGTTTTTTGGTGCTGGGGATCAAACTAAGGGCCTTGTGCTTGCAAGGCAGGCACTCTAACCACTGAGCTAAATCCCCAGCCCTGCTCAGTGGTACTAAATACATTCATAGTATCCATCTGCCAGCACCGTCCATCCAGCTCTCCACCATGGAACACTGGCATGCTACCCATTACACAACACGGCCCCACTTCCGCTTACCCACATGTGTGTGTTGCCTGTGCCTTTGATCATGGATTTGTCATAGCACTACAATGAATGGCCTAGGGGAGAATATGTCAGAGTTCATTGCATTCTTCTCTCATTGGTCAAGGTAGGAAAGAAAAGAAGAAAAGAACAGGAGAGTATTTGGACTTTTGTTTTTCTTATTACAGTACTTAAATATTAGAAACTATTTGAGGACAAGTTGTTGAAAACTTGTTTGGCTAAAGCTCTTGTCAACTGAGATAATAATATGTACTCCCTGCTAAGGGAAGAAAAAATAACCCAACTCATAATGCTTTAGTAACCTGGACAAAGCTCTTATTTTCTTTAGTTATGTTCCTGCCTGTAAGTGTAAACTGAACAGTCTTGTTCCATTCCTTTCCTGAGGCTCGTCCAGCCAGTAGGTCATCCTCCAGTGCTGGTGCTTTCTTGGGCAGCTGCTCCGGATTTCAGCCTCCCTCCTCACCACCTTCTCTCCACCTCCAGCTGGTTATCAAGACTGGGCTGCTGTTTCTCTCAACTCTGAAGGAGTTCATAACACGTACCTCTTCCTGTCTTTTATTTCACTCCGCCGGATAAATCTCTCTTTAACTGTGTCTCAGCTTCTGGATCTACAACATAAAATTTTAACTTCACCTTTCAAGACCTTTTACTCATATCCTCTTTTGTCCCAACTCTGTCTCCTGCAGCGTGGGTCAGCTTCATTGTGCTGTTCTCGGAGCAGGCCCAATGTTAGGGGTTTTTTTTCCCCCATCTTCCTCGATACTCTTGCTCCTTCTTCCAACCGACTCATACAAAGATTTCTTTTGAAAATGTCCTCGGTACTGATATACTTGATCGTGGATTTTTACCTCACCCTTCCCAAAGTATTGGCAACAGAATTAGATGTTTCATGCTTATTAACTGAACCAAAGTGTAATTAGAAATATCTGAGAGCTGGGCACCATGCTAGGTGTTGAGTGTTGGGGACAGAAATGAACAAAAGTATACCAGCTCCCTAAGGCTAGTGGGTCAGGTAGATATTAACCAGAAAATCACACACCCCTGTAAAAGTGTGACTGTAATAATTGGGGGGAAAAGGAGCAGCATGTGGTGCTATGGATAACAGAGGCAGACCGACTGACTTCCTTGAGGATGGTAAGCTTGAGCAGGCGTCCTGCCTGAGAGCTCTGTGCAGCATGAGGACAGCTGCTTTTGTACTCAAGAGCAATGGGAAGCAGTTACTTTGGGAATCATGTGCATAGATTGGAGGGGACTGGAAAAGGTACCGAGCAGTGTTGTTCAGGTGAGAGGTGATCAGCATTATATAATGTTGATTAATGCACAGGAATTGAAGTAAAGAGCCATTATTCCATGAAACTTGATACAGTGTGGTGATTGTAGATGTAGACAGAAGTGGGGCAGGTCTGAGAATATCTTGGCAGGTAGAATCAATAAGATTTGATGTTGGATTAAATGTGGTAGCTATAGGAATAAGAAAGTATCCCAGGTGACTCCTTGATTCCTGTTGCCTTAATGACTGGTTGGGTGGCGGATGTTCACAGAACCACCCCTAGCCCTATGCTGCCTCTACAAATTAACATGAAGTGTTGTTTCTGCAGGGCACATGGCTTGGCCTGTGGAGTACGGGCTGGATTTTGACACTTGCTTCCTTTCTATAGCAGTGAAGGGACTGTCCTGTCACACACCTGACTGTTGTAGCCCCCGGCCAGTCACTAAGATGCAGGCTCATCAGCTTTATTTCTCTTTTTCCCTCCAAACTGGGTGAGATTTGTCTCCTTTAAAAACAATCAAATAGCAGAGACTTGTGTGAAAAAGACAGTGGGAGGGATTCAATTGAAAGGTATGCTACAAAGATGGCCTATATAATATAAAGGTGGGCTTCATATAATAAAGGCAGAAAAGAAAATGGTAATTTTTTTTTTTTTTTGAGACAGGGTCTCACTATATAGTTCAGGCTGACCTTGAACTCACTACGTAGACCAGGCTGACCTGGAACTCTCTGCAGTATGAGTGCTGGGATCACAGGTGTGCACCACCATGCCTGGCCTTAAAATGGCAATTGATGGAGGCCTGAAATTTGATTGAGAGCCCTGAAAGAAGAGAAATGTGAAATACAGATATGGAGGAATGGGCCTTATTCTGAAAGACAACAACTGCTCCATGGTCACAGGAAGGCAGGAGGATTGGGTGGGTGCCAACACTGGAGAGCCTGTGTTTGATATTAGGAATTCTGACATTTAGCTGTTGGAGAGGTGCTTGTTTCCCCTGCAAAGTAGAAAGTGAAATTACTTATTTGTCTTACCCCTTCAACCAGAATGTATATTAATTTGGGACAAATAGGCATGTATACATAATACAAACATGGTAATTTGTTTTTTCACAGCACTAGTTTAATAGTTAATTTTTGAATTTCAGTGAAAAGTTACAGTTGTTACGTGGGGTTAAATATGAAATTGCATCTAAAGATAACTCAGTATTTTTTATCAAGTTTGCAAAAGTATTGAATACCATAAACATGTTCCATACAAAATAGGCACTGTTTCTTGAAGGTTACTGATTTTATTTAAAATAAGGTATCTGTAGATAAACCTCATGGAGTAAAAATGGCAGAATTGTGCTACTAATTTGGTTCCTGGGCTTTAGAGAAATGCATAACACCCACAGTTTGAAATGTCAAAATGAAGTACTAAGATAATGGTGACATATGTAGAAGAAGAAACAGAGAGGGAGACGAGTTATATGGAATAATGGCTCTTTACATCAATTCCTGTGTATTAATCAACATTATGTAATAAAATGAATCACATCTGTACTATTTTATTTCTTACCAGGCACTTTAACACACATTGGCACTCTAATCTATATAAGAAAGGTAACGTTTTGCAGAAGAAATACTTAGGATATCCCCAAGGCCATGCACATACTGTGGGGGACATGGAGAAGACATACTGATTATAGGTCTCATGACTCCAAAACAGTCAAGTGCCATTCTGCTCTGGGCATTCTGAAAGGATGAATTTAAGTTGTCCTTTAGTAGGCCCTTGCATTGGTTCTAAGCAACCAAGAGAATTGGATGGATACTTGGACCCTTTCCTAATGGGCTGATTATGCTGATTTGGTCTGATTGTTGTTAAGTGAGATAGCAGGTTTTCTGGTAGTTAGTATTTTTACACACTTGGTAAAATATGGTACCAGGAAATATTTTTGTGCTTGACAAGAATTTTGCATATATGGGAAGGGGATTAAAAAAAGAAACAAGCTGTGATATGTACATGTAACCACTCCCTAAGATGATTGTAAAATGCATGAACTGCAAACATACTAATAAAGAGTTTTGCATATAGTTTAATAAAGACAATTAAAACAATATGTTGGAATAATGTCTGACCAGTGCTGATGAGGAAAGAAGAAAGGGTGACACTAGCCCACTTGTCATGTAACTGCCTGCTGCCAGACTTCTCTTTCTAGAGGATGTTTCTGTAATTACTGAGTAGTATAGTACTGTGTAAGAATTAGAGTTGCAGCATATAAAAAGATAGATAGTAGCATGTTTGTCTTTAGATTACAAATGCAAACTCATGATTTACCTCTTGTTTGGTGATTTAAAGAAATTTTAAACCTCTCACAGACAATATTTTGCCATTTTATAGAGTCAGCAGGCTATAAACTTTCCTATACAATGTGAAGGGGAAGTTCTTTTAAAATTACTAATCTACAAAGATCTACATTATATAGTAAGACTACATAGTTTTAAATTTATGATATAAAATCTGACAAATATTAATAAGACACACCTTTTGATGCTGTCTGGTGTGATCCTGGAACTTGTTTATTCCTGTGCCCACAGAGGCCAGAATATGCAAATATTGCCCAAACTAGGTTTGTTGATAGTGGTTTCGATTAAAAATATTGTGAGTCTGTACATCCCATGGTCTCCTTGACTGGCAGCTCTGCTGTCCCCTCAGCATCTCCTCTGTATTTGTGCTAAATTTGAAGCTTGTCACTTACTGTCTTACTCTTACATTATTCATTTGTGCCTCATGAAACTACTTCGATATGTCTGTTATTGTGACAGCTATCTTCTCACTTACTGATTAATTGATTCGGTTTAATGAAAAAAGGGTACATGTTACCTCCCTGTAAGAATATACTTTGAGGGATTTTAATCATGATTATGAAGAGCTGATTACCAGAATTGAGTGGCTATTGGTAGATAACCCACCCAGCACTTATTTCAGGTATGTTACAATTTGGACTGAACTCTGTATAGTCCATCAAAGGATTCAGATCTCAAATGTTCATCATATGTGGCCAGTTAAAGTGTTAGGAGAGTTCCTGGCAGGAATCAGCTTTTGTGCAGGATTTGCAGTGTTCTTGGTGATCGGAGAAAGTGGCAGTGGAGTGGAGGGCTGTGTGCCTGTGAGGAAAGGAGCATAGTTTTGTATTTAAGAAAAGGGAAGAGTTTGGTTTGAGTAAAGTAGGGGACGTGTGAAGGTGCTCAACGGAGCCTTTTTGCATGAGCCTAGGTTTGTTTTTACAATGAAAAGGGGATCGACAGCTGTTTTTTGAGTACTAGGTGTTGAGAATCATGTTCGCCTTCTCTGCAGGCATTCCCCCACTCACCCAGGATGTTTGATCCACTTCATCCCTACCTTTCTCTCCTTTAGCAGTCCTCCATATCCAGACATTGATGAGGCTTATAACTCATGTGTGCCTGTCCTTTGGTGTCAACTGGCCTCTGCCAGTTTAGTGCAAAGAGGTCTCAGTCTCTCCAGTTAGTCCCTCTACTGCCCACATCATGTCACTTCACACTTCTGGATACCAGATTTGTGTCTTCCCCTGGAAAACCAAATTCAGTGCCTCCACTGGGCACATGGGCCTTCCATTCTACCTGCCAACCTACTTTCTATCTACTCTTCTTTAAATAATATCATAATCAGCCTTAACTGGATTATTCCCTAAACACACAGTCATTACCCTCATTATGCATCTCCTCTTGCTCCATTTTGAATACCATTCTGTTCACTAAAAACCGAGTTTGTTGGTCAAAATCCTTCTTGTCTAGGGTTCTATTTCAAATGCTACCACTTCTGCAAAGCCATTTCTGATTTTTTTCAACTGAAGACTACTTCCTTACTTGGCGTTGCCTTTTTTCTAACTGTTTGGGATACATGCTCCCCGGTAGATGTTCAGTCAGTGTGAGGTGCAAAGGTAAATACAGGGCAGCTTCTGTCCTCAGGCTCAGTGACCCTGTCTGGTCTTTGCTGACCCCTCTTTTCCTTGGGGACTCATCACTCTGCCCTTAGTCCTCCTTTCTGACTGTAGCTTGCTCCTTTTGTGGGATTTTCTAAGATTATATTGTACTTAATTATTTACATTCATGTTTTCTTCTTTTGTTTTATAAGCTCTTTGAAGGCAGCTAGGGCTACTTTAGGGTTTTTTTGTTGTTGTTGTTTAGTATTTTCCTATTAAAATCTGATTTCTAAAATAGGTAGCTAACCAAGATGCATCATGTATAGGTACAGAATAAATGTAATGAATGTGACCATTGTATGTAGAATGTACCAATACATGTTCTTGGTTTAAAAAAAAAATCGGTAGCTATGTTGTAACATCACCAAATAAGTATCCAAGGTGCTTCGTAGAGCTTGTAAAATTTTGATTAACTTGATAAAATGGTGAATTCCCTTAAAGGAAGTAAGCCTATGTGTACATGATCAGAACTCAGCTAAATTAGGGCAAGGGTACCTTGGGGGACATGAAGATAGTGTAAAATTCATTAAGGCTTATTTTATTTTTGTATCCCTATAGCAGACAGCAGACACAGATTTTGGTTGAGTAAAACAAAAATAAAACAAAAACCACTTAGGTAAAAGTTGTTAGCTTGCAGTAAATTACTACAATGTTAGATCACATTGTATCATTATTACTTTATTTGCCTTTCTAACTACATTGCATTCATTGGGAATTTCTTGCTTACTTTTTATGCCTAGCAACAGGGCCAGTGTTACATTCTATGCACATTTAGATTTTTAATTAGAAATTAAAACTGTTTAGGGGTGAAAGGAAACCTTAGTTATACTTTATTTTTATCTCAAAAAAGGGAGGTATAAAAGATGTTAGATAAGTTAATTTGTTTGCTTATAGTAACAGTTACAGAACTGCATCAAAAATCGTATTATTTGCCTTAATATAAGAAATAAAACTTCACTTTGTTCTTATGTTTAGTAGTAGTGAAAATAGAAAATAATTTTGTTTTTGGTTTTGAAATTAGATATTGTGATGTTGGTCAGGCTAGCTTCGAACTGCTGGGCTCACGCAGTCCTCCCTCTTGTGTACCAGGAACTACAGACCTGAACTACCATACCCAGCTAAGGACATGCCATTTTACAGGGAGTTTAATATGTGTTGTGTAGTAATACTTGGTATAAATTCATATATTTATAATTTGTTACTAGTAGTGATATACTTAAGACTGGAGATTTACAAATGTGGGTTGCTGGGAACTTTGATTATTTTGAAATTTCAGATTTTATTTTTCTTAGTAGTATTGGTTATGATAGCTGTTCGGCAAGTGATTACAAAATTTCAATTTTTGGGAAATAATTCTTCTAATATTAGTTTCTTTATATTTTGCTTAGATGAAAGATTCTCTTCTGTTCATAAATGGGGAAGGGCTCCTAGAAAGAAGTTTTGGATGTCAAAATATACATTCTGAACTCATTATTATTGTTCTATAGACTTGTGAATTAAAATGTTGTTGTTTTGCCTTGCTGCTGGGGTTAGTACCTCACTTCTGGGGTTAGTCTCAATGGCAGCGTTCTCTGCAGTGACCCAGAATGGCACTCACCCTGAAAGTGGTGACCTGGTAGAGGACAGGCACCATGGCTGCTCAGTGCACAGTCAGGAAACACACTGTGTTGGTTAGCTCATTTTTTTTTTTTGCTGTGTGAAAGATGTACACTTTTCATTGCTGTACCAGTTGTATTAAAGTTTGTAAATTCATGCTTTGACATATAATTGATTTTGCTACATTAAAAATAAGTTCTAATCAAGATTCGGAAACTTGTTCCTTTTGTTATTGAGAACAGGGTTCCATTTTATCTGCATTTCACTGCCTTTTGACATCATTTTAGCAATGACATAATGACATACCTAACTCCTTAATCTTGTCATTTAAAAAAATGTGAGTAATTGTGTCCTGGACATTTAGCCTGAGTCCTTGGATTTAAAAACAGTTCATTTTAAAGAGAATAGAAGTCAATGTATACTTTGGAGAGTGGTATGATTGCAGCCGGTCAATATCTAAACCTCACTGAGAAAAGCTCCAACTGGGATGTTGACAGGGGCCCGTGATGTCAACTGCCTAGACTTCTGCTTAAAATACATGACATGCCGACTTGGACCTGTGTGAGCTCATGTAGGCAGGTCAGGAAGCACAGGAAATTGTTATGTCTTTGGAGAAGGAGACTAGAGTTGGTAGTAGAAGAGGGAAAAAAACCCCATATTTTTCAATTTAAAAATTGAACACGAAGGGGCTGGGGATTTAGCTCAATGGTTTGAGTGCTTGTCTTCCAAGCACAAAATCTGGAGTTCAATCCCCAGCACTGCTCCACCAAAAAAATTGAACACTAATATCTTCTTTCCTATTGTATTCTTTTCCATGTTGTATCATGGGCTACTTTACTGAGTCAAATAGACCAGTTGATGTGTGGTAAACATGCTCATGCGATGGCCCAAGACTCCTTGCAGCTCTGCTTCATTCACTTGCACCTCTAAAGTCTTGTGGATAAGAAGAACCATTAAAAAAAAAAAAAAGCCCATGACTGGAAGCCAGGCATGGTAGTGGTATGCTTGTAATGCCAACACTCTTGGAGGCTGAGGCAAGAGGATTATAAGTTCAGACTCAGCATGGGGAATTTCAAAATTAAAAATAAAGGACTGGGGATGTAGCTCAGTGAAGGCTCTGGTTCAATTCTCAATCTCCCCTCAACACACACACAATTTTTAAAAAAGGAAAAAAGAAAAATATGGTTGTGATTGGAAGTGTAAACCATAAGCAACTGTTTACCTTGTATTCAAAGACTTTTTACTAATAAAGTTATGTGTAGTCTCACATCCTGACTTGAAAGGAAGGAAAAAAAAAAGTAACTCCTGGGGAAAGACTCCCTCAGGCCTATGGAATTCCATTTCCTCACAGATGAGATGAGGAGGTTATAATGGAGTCCAGAGCGGTTTCAAGGCAGAGTGTAGCAGCCTCATCAGATACAGCTTGGCGGCCTAGTGACTTATAATGAGGGTGGCATGTAATTAGAAATTGTCCCCATCTTTTCTGAGTACTGATGAAAACCATGGCGCAGAGGTTAATTCAAATAATAATTAATATTGGTCTTTGTCAGTACAGGGTGGTAATGAAATCTTTTGTTACTTGATGACTTTGACTTTATATGTTGAGTGAGAAGTAAAAGTGGCGTTATTCCTCACGCTAATTGTGGGGAAGCTCCAACAACTAACACAGTATGGGAAAGCATGCTATTTGGAAGGTATTGAGTACAGAATCTCTTTGTAGTCTATAATTGCCTACAATAGAAACTATAAGATGACATCGAAATATTAGTGTTCTTTTATTTCCTAAAGTGATAATTATTTAGAGTGAGATACTGGTCGTTGATCCTACTATCATTGTGGACTGAGGAAACTTTCACTGGTCCCTCACATTTCCTTCTTGCTATGGTGTGGGTAGTATTCAGGATGACATTGTCTGTTAAATCTTATATGTTACGTATATGTGTATATATATATATGTGTATACACACATCATATCTTTTATGTTGTAAATATGTTAATCTACAAAGAAAACATCAAATGGCTGTTTGGCCAGAGAACCTTGAATGTCCTTTTCAACCTTGACAGTCAGTGATTCTGTAAGTTGGTGCAGCACAGCCGATGAACATTTTTCATTTGTAGAATGGGAAGTTACAAATGACAGAGAAGATAATAGTTGTAGTAAGGAGGTTATTTGGAAATGCCTAAGTATCTATTAATGCAAATCAACTATAGCTTTAGAAAGCTGCAAATGCCAGGTACAGTTGTCCAGCTAAAATAGTTTTAGTGGAAGGAAAATACTTAGGCAGGATTTTACCAATGGTTCATTGAGTAACTTCGTTTAAAAACTGCAGTTTTGGTTTTTGAACTGTTCACTGAATTACTATAGTTCAGTCTCCAAGAGTGATGTTGGGTTTCATTCTAAGCATCTTTATAAAAACTTTATAAAAGTTATAGCAAAAGAAGAGGGATTCATATGGTTGAGGACTCTGAGATGCTTCAGATGCCCAGCGAGTGGCTCCTAGCTAACACACCAAAGTAGGCAGAATGGCAGAAGCATCCCGAATGCATCTCCTGCCAAGTCCATTAACTCAGGTTTTCTCTCCTTTCACTCATACTTTTGCCACCTTCCCCATGTTCTGTATCATTAGAAGTAAATCCAGATAGCATATTATTTTAAAACACTTCAGTATGTATCACTAAATAAAGACATCATTCTTTCCAAGTTAAATTGCTATAGAGGCTTTGTTTTTAACTGAAAGGGAAAGCTATAGTTGAAAATTTCTAAGTATGTTTTCTTAGCTAGGATATGGTAAATGATAGGCAATCATTGGGCAATTAGGATCTGTAGGTTTAATTTAGGAGCAGTCACAAAATTCTGAAATGAGAATGACAGGATTGTACCATTGTTTTATCGACAGAAACAGTGTTCAGTGTATCAGTGTCAGGATTGTTTGGAAGTTAGGGGCTTTGGGTGGGGTGGGCAGAGTTGTGCAGGAGCTCTTCTGTGCTATGGATGCATAATAAACCAGCATGAATTCTAGACAAACATGGGGAAGCGAAACACTATAATCAAGTGACCTTTCTCCCAAACTCCCTATCTTGTCATGTCTCTGCTTGGGACCTTGTGTGGGCTTCTTACGGCCTTTGAGAGGCCATGGCCCAGGGCAGAGCAGGCAGGATGCTGCCTCGAGCTCAGATATTCCTGGATAGGTGTCAGAGTCCAAAGACTATGCAGGAGAGTGGATGGGGAATGAAGACCAGGAGCAGCTCAAGAAGAGTTTCTACTAGGTTAAGTGTGACAACAGGAATTGAGTGGGGGCCTCTTCCCTCAGGCCCCACTAACAGGATATTCCTCCTAGTCAGCCATTTGCTGCCAATGCCAGGGCCTCCCTGCCCTTGGTCTGTGTGTTACCACCCTGCTACCTGGCCTTGTTACCCCAGGGGTTCCCTGGGGCTCTCAGGCTGGTTCCTGATGGGATGGCCAACCTAGATGCAGCCTGAAAATATGACAAGGGCTGGAGCCAGAAGGAGAGCAAGGCTTTGTCTACTGTACTTCAGGACAAATGGCACCTGGGCTCTCAGTCAGGAGATACCACCCACTGTTGTTAGTGGCCTCCTGGCAGGTGGCCTCAGTGTCATTTTCCTAGGCCTTCTGTCCCCTCTCTTGGCCTCAGGTGCTGCATAGCACATCCTCTTCTCAGATCCTTCTTGCCTTGCTTCCCTCCCTGGAGGCTCCTGCTCCTCCTGTCTCTGGTCGTACAGCTCTCTCTGGCATGTCTCTGGTGAGGTTCTGGTCACGCAGCTTCAGCAGCACATTCTGCTTTTGTCACCCTCAGCCCACCTGTAGTCACATGCTCCTTGCCTGCCTGAGTGTGATATGTGACAGGTACAGTGGTGCCTAGTGCAGCTCTGTCCTGGGACGGGAGGTAGGTGCTGCAGGAGTAAATGGAAGACTGTAGCAGCCTCCTGGATGAGGTAGCCCTGAAACCTTGAGGGTGTGCGGGCACCCTGGGGAGGGGCAGGAGGAAGTATTCTCCTGGCAGCCAGTCAGAAAGAGGTGGATCTATCTGAAATACTTGTTTCTTAAATCGGTGGGATAGCTAACGCACATCTCCTTTGATCAGTGAGAACTGTAACTGGAGAAAAACATGAGTTTTATAGGTTGTGTTAACAACAGCAGCAATACTGACACATCTTGCTTCCTGAGAGATCAGAGTGAAGAGCTGACAGTTCTGGGCTCAGCTTTGGAGTACCCTTTAGATTACCCAGTCGATGAGCCATCACTATTTTTCCAGCTGTACCTGCCCTCACAGAATCGGACACCAGCTCAGTGAGGGAGCTTTCCAGCACACACAGGGCCCCACTGTGCTGGGCTTCCATTTGCTCAAAGACACTTTCCTGCCTGGGGCAGCAGCCAAGACCCCACTAGTAAGGCTCGGACACACCATAGCACAGTGATGGCGATCGTTTTGGAGCATTCAGTGATACAGTCAACTGTGGTGTGCATGCCTTCGGACAGGGTTCCTCCTGTTGTACTCTGCCTTAAAATGTGAATAGAAAACAGCAACAACTGCATATGTAAGGGGAAAACCCCCTGAACCTGAGTATGGGAGTCTAGGCTCCTATTACGTTTTGAGTATCACTGTATACAAGGACAAACGCCTAACCATTAAAGTGCCCTTCTTCCATTATGGAAAGTGGTATCATTGTACTTTTGCAGTTTACTTCCCAGACCCTGCTGGTGCACATCTAGGCAGCTGACGTCAAAGGACTTCCTGGCATCCTTGTTTTCACTTTGCACACTGAAGTGTTAGAAACCCCGACTCCACTTTCTCTCGTGTACTATATCAAGTTTTTCCTCAATTCTATTGACTTTATCTTCGAAGTATATATATGTAAAGCATTACGGCTTCTATTGGTGAGGACTGTGTGTCCTCCTTTATTGGCAGTCTTGTGGCAGAGGCCCCTAACTGGTCTCTGCCTTCAGTCTCTTTCCAGCCCAGCAGTCACCCGCCAGTTGTCAAAGCCTGATTCCTCTCAGGTCCCTTCTGTGCTGAAAACTCCTCAGAAGAAACCTCAGCCCTCACAGCTGCACCTTCTGCTCCAGTCTCCCCCTTAGGACTCTCCTTGACACTGCTCTTGGTTCTGCTGTCTTTGGATGCCCAGGGAGAAGCCTGCCTCTCGGTCCCACCCTTGCTCAGTGCTCAGATGCTAGTTCCTTCCAGACTGCACCTACCGTGTCGTCTTCCCTGTGAGGCATCTCTTCACCATCCAGTTTAAGATCACAGCCCCTTTCTCGAAACTTCCAGTCCCCCTTCTGCATTTTGATTTTCTCTTGTATGTATCTTTGAGTTATTTCCTTACGATGTTTCACTTAGTGATTTTGTTTGACTCTCTACACACTAGAATGTAGTGAGGCTCTCTGAAGAGGGAACTGTTGTCTTGAATGTTTGCCACTGCATCCCAGTGTCTAGAACAGAATTTCACAGGTGGTAGGAACACAGTAAATGTCCACTCCATAAAATAATGTGAAAGTAATCATAGTAGCTGGAGGGGAAATGTCTTCAATCCTCTTTGCCGTAGGACATACTTTTTGCTATTATAGCTGATGAAACTTTGCAAGCAGGGTGGCAAATATTGTTATGCTGTAGTGGCTTTCAGGTATTAAAGGCACCTTTTCTCTTTGAAATAGTCCTAATTAGCACATCAGATTCCCTTCTCAAGTTTAGATTTTACTCCAGCCTCTTTTTTTGGTTGGAGTAATGCATGACTGATGGCACCATCTTCCCTCAGGACATCGCATCAGGCGTGGGATGCCCCTTCTGCCTTTTCACTGGTGATGTTTAGTTTGATCATTTGGTGAAAGTGATTCTGTCTTGAGAAGAATTATGAAATTGTTAGGGTTATGGTAGCATCATTATGGTGTTTTCATTTAGTTGGTTGTTCACTGTAAACACTATAATTAGTTATCAGGCTTGGCACTATCTTTGTGGAGAACTTTTTTGAGAGCCCAATTCTAATTTCAGAGCATTTCCCATATCAACAAAATATGAAGAGAATGTTTTTATGGTCTTGATATGGGTCTATCTAGAGTCTTGGCAGTGGCAAAGAATGCAGCCTCCACTTCTTATTCACTTTCCACTTTGTTACAAGTGGTTATGTAATTAAACCAGCAATGTAGGGGTGAGCTGTAGAATTAGTTAAAACATATGAAAAATTAAAGCGATATTATAAAATAATGTACCTTAAAAATTGACCGATTTAAGTTGGTTATATGCTCATGGATAGCATGTTACATCAGGACAAAACTTGAATGATGAATAACGCTACTTGGATATGGGAAAGAATTTGCTATGTGTGGGGTGTAGGGAACTTTGGAGAGGACAGGCTTTCATTTTTGAGTTGAATAAGTCTGAATTAAGATTTTAGATGAGTGAACTGAAAATTTGTTTTTCAAGTTCTAAAGCAAGACTATGGAAGATTTGGACACCTTTCATTTGAACTTGCACAGTTGTTTAGAAATTTAGATAGGTAGATTGGTTTTGAATTATTAAAATACTTGGAGCATGTGTAGAGAGAGGTTCAAAGATTTATAAATATTTTTTCTGAAACTTCCTTGAAAGTGAAATATATGTTAGTCTTTGGACTGACACATTCTTGTATTATTGATTAAATATTCAACGAGTTGGTTTTTCTAGTCCCTAAATTAACAGCTCAGCCCCTTGTACCTAGCACTCTAGGGGTCTTGGGTTAAGGTGCCCAGGACATACCCCGCGTCCGCCCTTGGGGAGCTCCAATCCTGGGATGGTGGGGAGACTCCTCACAATACAAAGAGCATGGGTGTGTGTAGGTGAACTTTGGGAGGGAAAGCAGACTCCATTTTGAGAGCAGCTGAGTATGCCCTGGCCTCCTCATCCTGCTTACTTACAGTGCACCACGGCTGTGGAAATGCACCCAGCCAGGGTCACCAACTCCCAGAAACTGGTGGAAACCATATCTGTTTGACACAGAAAAAAACTTGTAATAGATTTATTTTTCTAACATCTGGCTGATTATAAGAGTACTTATTACAAATGTTCAAGCCATAAAAGCCTGTATGAATTAGACGGTAAAAGCCTTCACCCCATAAACTTAGGTACATTGTTCTTGTACATACTTCTTACCCCTCTGGCCCCCTCCAGAATTCTATGGCTAATCTTTCTTTTGTTGTTTATTTTTTAAAAATATTCATTTATTTTAAATATTCATTTATTTTCACAGTTACTGGTACATTTTAGATTGTATAATAACATTCATCATAGGGAATTTGTACCTGTACATGATATATCTTGCTTCTACTTTTTCTCCCCATTCCCTCCCCTCCCATCCACTCCTCTTCCCCTCCTTATTTGCAAAAATCTTTGTTTCCATTTTTACTTTCTATTCTCTTTTTTTTCTTGTCCCTCCTTTCCTTCCTCCCTCCCCTCCCTTTTTCCCCTTCCTACTGGAACAGTTTCTTTCCTTTCCCCGTTTCATAGTGCTGGCTAGGCAAATGCTCTACCACTTAGTTACATCCCCAGTCCTATGGCTGATCTTTTTATGTGGGCACTTTGTCTTTTCAGCCAGCTCAAAATAACTACATCTTTTTCCATATGACTTCATTTACATGTCTGTTTTTAATGGCCGTTTAGGGCATTTTATTGTTTCACTCTTGAAAATAATACAGCCCTTTATATATGTCTCTGTGTACCTTGGTATATGGTCCTAGAAAGGGATATTACAGAGTCACAGGCAGGTTCATCTGAAATTGTTTTTTCATATTGGCCCTGGAAAGGTCTGCTTAGCTCCTTCAGTAGTGTAGGAATTGCCTGATTTTCCTGTACCCATCACCTCTGGGCATTAATGTTCTTTGCCAACTTGATAGGGTACATTTATTTCATTATCCGTGAAGTCAAGTATTGTTCCATGTGTGTTCTTGCCCTTTTTCGTTTACATGAAGCCTATCTTCACCACCATTTTGTGTGACCCAGTAGGGGAAGTTGTCGTGGAGAGAGAGAGGATCACACGCTGCCTCCAAGAGCAGGCTTGGGGCTTATGCCCATTTCCTTGGCAGACTGGTTAACCTTTTAGCTCTCAGTTTCCATTCCTATAATGGGGCCAACAAACACTAAATGATGAATGCATCCGAAGCCTTAGTACAGGGCCTGGCACCTACATAGATGCACAGTGACTGCTACCATCAGTGGCAGCACTTGCATGGGAAAGTGCTTTCCCTCCTTCCTTTCTTCCCTGTGGGAGTCCTTGTGAATCTTGTGCAGCTTCTTTGGATCTCTGTCAGTGCAGAAATTCCCTTGGGAGTTACTGCTATCTCAAGTGGACTCCTTTATTTGCCATACATGTCACAGGCTCTGCAGGAGAGGACCTAGACTGGCAGCATTTTTCTTCTGATTAGTATCGTGGACTGAATTGTAGCCTCTCCCTCCTAATTCATATATTGAAGCTGTGATTAATCTCTGATGTGACTGTATTTGAAGATGGAGTCTTTAGGGGGTAATTAAGACTAAACGAAGACATAGAATTGTGTCCTGAGCTAGTAGGATCGGTGACCTTACAGGACAAGGAAAAGGAAGCGCTGTCTTAGTTTGCACACAGGAGGCCACATGAGTGTACAAAGAGATGGTGGCTGCCTATAAGCCAAGAGAAGAGGCCCCAGAATGAAACCTACCCTGTTGACACCTTGACTGAAGACTTCCACCCTCCAGAACTGTGAGAAAGAAGTTTTTGTTTAAGTCAGCCACTCTCTGAAATTTTCATTATGGAACACTGGCCGGCAGGTTGTCATTGGAGAACAATTGTCCTGGCAGATGGACACCTGCCTCCGGCATTATTGTTTTTAGGCTGGTAGTTCAAGCGTCGAAATGCTTGGTAAAATACAGATTGTGTTTCAGATGCAGGCGGTCTGGGGGTGCGTGAGGAGTCGCATTTCCAGCCAGTCCCCCAGGTGTGCCAGTGCTGCTGGTGTGGGCCACGCTTGGAAAACCACCGCCAGGCAGGGTGTTGAGGTCGTTTCAGGCACCAGCTGGGCAGGCTCAGGAAGGAATTCCCTCCCCTCTGACTACAGATGCCTCGTAAATTCTCAGAACCACTGGTCTTACCATCTCTAAAATGGGGGTATTATTTTGTTTATCTCGTGAGATTGTTGAAAATAGGTGCATGAGTAAAAGCTTTTGAACTTCTCTGGTCTTTAAACAGAGTGGTTGGGGTGGAGTGAGGATATTGTATTTTTCTTTCAGAGAGAGAAGAACAAATGAATGCTAAATATGGAATAAACTACAAAGTGAAAGTAAAGTTTTTCCTTCCTTTTCTTCACTGGATACTGCTTGCTCATCTGCTTTGCTGGCTGTTGAGACTTACTCTCCATTCCAACTTCTCTCGAAAGCCAGGTATTTTAGTCAGGAAGCCTGTGTCATAGTCTGGCTCCTTGTTTGGGTTCACACTTGTCTAGAGTATCTGTGGCGTCTTCGGTGATTGTGGCAGTGGAAATTGCTGAGTCACTAGTTCCATCCCTGGGCAAGTGTGGCTTTGCCTTGAATGTCCAGGGTGTTGTATTGGAAAAGCCTTTTCTTTAGATTTTGTTTTGTCATGATTATGTGTTTTATGTTGTAAAATATTTACATATCATTTTTATTTATATGTATATAATGTATATAAGATTTTAGGTATGTTGCATTTTTGATGATGTTATAGGCCAATAATGAGGTTGCTGGTCATTTAGAATTGAGAGTCTTAAACGTGAGTGTCTCAAGACTACTTTATATCTTACTGAGAACCCAAAAGGCCTTTTGTGCATATGGGTTCTGTCAGTGTTTTCTGTATTAGACATTAAACTTCAGAAGTTTAAAAATAATTTCATTCATATAAAATGACATTAGGTCATTACATGTCAGTATAAATACCTTTTGTGTAGTTTCCAAAATAAAAGTTGAGTAAGAATGAATGATACCAGTTTATATTTTTGTATATCTCTTTAATGCCTGGTTTGAGAAAACATTCTCATAGCTGCTTCTACATTTACTGTATTGCACTTTGTTTTGGTTGGAGAACACGAAGGAAACTTGGCCTTATGTGGACATGTAATTGAAAAGGAAGGATTTTTTTTTTTTTTTTTTTTTTAAATAAGGTAGTCTCACTCTGTTGCCCTAGCTTGGCTTCAAGGATGTCCTGGGCTCAAGTGATCCTCCTGCCTCAGCCTCCTAGGTAGCTGGAACTACAGGTATGCCCTACTATAGCAGAAAGGAATATTTGAATATTCTTTTTAGATAAATTGATATTATAGCAAAATTTTACAAGGGATAGACTTTTTTTTTTTTTTTCCCCAGGGCATCACATTAGGCACAGACTCTACCAGTGACTCACACCCCAGCCTCTTAAAATTTTGAGAGTGGGGGTTGGGGATTTAGCTCAGTGGTAGAGCGCTTGCCTAGCAAGCACAAGGCCCTGAGTTCGATTCCCCAGCACTGCACCCCCCAAAAAATTTTTTTTTAAAAAGAGATGATTTTACTCAGTTGCCCAGGCTAGCCTTAAGCTTGCAGTCTTCCTGCCTCAGCTTCCCAAGTAGCTTGGATTATAGTTGTATGCCAGTACACCTGGCATGGGGTAGTTTCTGTCTTTCTTTCTGTTTATTTTATGAAAAAATAAAAGTTTCTTAACAAAATAGTAAGAGAATAACAGTGTTTAATACACTGCATTATAATCCTAGAAGTAATTACTTAGCATACGAGACACATACAAACAAGAGTCTCTTACAGAGAAGAAGCAAACAGATAATAATAGCACAAAACTTTCTTGTAGATTAGTTGTAGTGTGGATTCTGCAATTGTATCAGTGTAATTTTTGTGCTTGTTTTCATTAAAATTCACTGGTCTGTCTTGCACTTTGAATCAATCTCTTACTCATTCATGGTTTTGTAACATTCATTGGTTGCTTAGAAAATATTGGTTCAATGAATTGCATAAATTTTCTAAATACTGATATATTTCATTAACAGTATTTTTTTAAAAGGCAAGTCTTTAAAAGTATTGAAAACCATCAGGTTCGTGGTACTAAATGAAGGTCTTCCAAAATTCTGGTTTTCACTCGAATGCTCAAATTTTATCATTGGCAAACAAAACTGTCAATTGTTTTCCTTAAAGTGACAGATTATTTTGTTCACTTTTGAAACGGCTGCCAAATACACCAAGTCTGCATAACTGTGGTTTGTCAGTCATTTTTCTTCCAAGTGAAAATGGTGTTTTTTGGAAAAAGATTGCACCTCAGTCACATAATGTACTTCTCAATCTGCTTTGAGAGGAAGACTTTTTTTTCTTTCTTTCTTTTTTTTGGTGCTGGGGTTCGAACTCAGGGCCTTGTACTTGCTAGGCAAGCGCTTTAACCACTGAACTAAGTCCCCAAGCCCCTCAATCTGCTTTGAAACAAATGGATTCTGACATTTAACTACCATCTGAAAGGCTTCACGTGTATGGGAGGGAGCCCTCTTTGGGTATAGAATAGCTACTCAGAAAGGGAAGCAAATAATCTTCAAATTAAAAGAAAAAAATTCTCATAGCATAGTTAATTTAATACACCATACGTTATATAAATCAGTGTTATCTCTCGCAACATAATGACTTTGGAGACAGGACACTACAACCAACGAGTATGCCAACAGTTAGGATGTTGTTCGAATGCCACCTTATGTGGAATCACTTCAGGTTAGGACTTGAAGCTTAATCCAGAGATTACATTCAGATGTACTGTTTTAAAATTATATGACTGTAAATGTCTCTTAACCTTTTTTCAATTGTATATAGTCTAGTCTGAGAGGACTCTGCTGCCCAAACGTGAACCAGGCGTACACGTCCTCACCACAGGCCGGAGTGCGGGCAGAGCAAGCAGCACTCTCCGAGGCAGGGCTGGGCTTCTGTCCTGCCCTTCTTCTGATGGCTGGGTAGCTTGAACACAGCCTTTACCTGTGCATTGTTTTCTGGGAGGTCAAGTGTCGACCTAAGTCTGAGTCTTTAGTTCTCATGTTCTGAGCTTCACAGACTCTAGACATACAAAAGCAGTATTCTTTTTAAAATCTGGGCAGGTGGTTTGTTAGGGGGCTGCCCCGTAGCCTTGCTGTTCTGTTCCTTCTGGCCAGCCCTGACTCTGCCTAGCAAGGAAGCAGGCTTCCATGATTGTGATGTGCGCGCGCGTGTGCACACACACACTTTTTGTGATGCTAGGGATTGATGCTTATGATTTGTAAAGGAAATGTTTTCTTTTTCTTCTTTCTCCTCTTTTTCTTCTCCCCCCACTTGTCTCTACTACCCCCCTCTCTCCTCATTGCCTTTTTCTTCTTCCCTCTCCCCCTTCCTCTGCTTTTCCTCTCCTCTTCTTCTCTGGGGATCTAACCCAGAATCTTGCACCTACTAGGTGAATATATTGCTACTGAGCTATACTCTTGTCTTCATGTTTGCTTCTTCATATGGCACAAGAATTCCAAACTTAGGGTAATGGCATTGGAGTTTCATAAACTGTCAGCTCCTGTACAGATACCTTGTGTGATTGGAGGGTTAAACTGTGAGCAAGAAAAGTTAGGTGAGTCAGGTAGGGTTGTTGGTACAGGGTACAACTAACATTTACCGACCATCTGTGTGTGAGGTTTTCTGTTACTGGCCACTTGTGACAGTTACATGTTTCTTCCAAGCAGCCCTTTGAAGAAAGTGATAGAATGCTAACTTTTGTAGAGGAGGGAGCTGACATTCAGAGAGCTGCTTTAATTTGCCTGAGTTCGAGTGTTTGTGGCTCCACAACTGGCCTTTCTCAAGTTTCTAGGTGCTGCACTTTGCTCCATCCCTTCCCAACCTTGATAGTTCGTTTTTCATTTTTCTCGATGACTCTTTTAAGCTTCTGTAAAGTGTTGAAGAGATGTCACAATTGGATGACCTTAATCTTTGAGAGTTGATGATTTCATAAGTAAACTTTAACATTTGTGAACTTAACTTTTGGCAGCAGTCAATAAAAGCTTAAAGATGAGAAATTGCTGGTGTTAAATCGTAGACCCATGTGGAAGTGGGGTTGGCCCAGTCTCTCAGCTGTGTCAGCTGAGGGCAGAGAGGCTGTGGGCCAGTATGCAAACCTGCCACTGAAGTGCTTCCAGTTTGCCGTTCCATCCTGAGACTTAGAAACCCAGATTTGGATGGGTTATGGAAAAGAGCTGTTGTTGTTTATTTCTTCAATGAGCAGGCTTATGAACCTGCTTTATCCTAGTCACAAGGACAGGCCCTGACAGTAAAAACTGGAGACATGAGGAGCCTGCCGGCTGGGACCTGCTGGAGCCCTGCCCCCTGGGGGTGGGCGGGCTTCAGTTCCCAGCCCTGCAAACGAGCTGCAGAAGCAGTGCTCTGGATTCCGGATGGAGAGCCTGCACAGAGGCCGGGTCCTTAGGGATGGAGAAGTTTTAAAGGAATGTGTTGTGGTGTCTTTTAAAAGTTTATATATAAAATTGGAGAAGCAGTGTCAGGGATGGCTTGAAGATGGCATTTCTTATAGTTTCTAGATGAGGGTGATCTCTTCTAACCACATAATCAGAAATTCTGAGGAAAGACGTGTCCTGAGGTAGACTGGCAAGACTGATCATAGCAGAGAATAATATTATGTATGGTTCATGTCACTGAGCTTATTTTTTGGTAGGAATTTGAAGTCATCTTCACAGCATCACTGGTGATGACAGTTGACATTAACCTACTTTGTTACTGGGATATGAAATTATGGAGGTTACATCTTGCTCAGGTTTGTTCAGCAAATAAATGGGAAATGGAAAGAATACGTTTAGGATCCAATTCTTACATGAGAACTTTATAGGATGCCCTGTAGTTATATTCTGAATCCCCGACTTGTTATTTTAATGGGAGGGTTGCAGTTGTAGGTCAGAAAGCTTGTATTGTTGGTGGTGATGGAGAGATTGTGTGCTGCCAGACCTGTTTAGCCTTCACTCTTCTGAGAAAATGCTTCAGTGAATTGCTGTATCTGAAGCCTCTGAGTCCTCTTCTCGAGGTGGTGGCAGCAAGTATCCCAGTGCCAGACTTTCTTCCTTTCTCTAAGTGGGCTGGGCAAAGGGATTTCCTTTGGTGACCCCTTATGGAATTATCAATGAATGTGTTCTGAGAAATTATACTTTGCTTGACATCAGAAGTACAGTTTTCCCATAAAAACTAGGCACTTACCTACTTCTGGGAGACAAGCAGTTACTTTGGAATTACTAGTAGTTTTTTTTTTTTTTAACATTTAAAACCGAGTCATTGAATTATTTATGTGTATGTTCAATATATTTGTGTAGTCACTTTTCATCAAGTATATGTGCTTTTTGAAGTTTTGGGAATGTTTTAGTAGGACTTAGAAGTGTGACTTTCAGCAGAGAACAGCTGCCCCTCATGCATCCCCAGCTGCTGCACAGACCCAGTTAGGCGCCCTGAGAGTGGAGGGCTTTGCCTGTGCTGTTCAGCCTTCTTTCCTCTCCTGCTCTGCAGGTAAGAAACCAAGAGACACAGAGGCTGAGAAACTGTGATTGACTGCTCAGTGCTTGGTATGCAGAGCCTCACTTAGTCCCCAGGAGTTCCTCAGGAATTAATGGTGGAGTGGATTAAATGTGCTTTGCATATGAGAAAAGGAGATCATAGAGCAGGTAAAGTTCCTTCAGTCAGTCACAGACCATCAGTGGATTCATGGTTTTCTGTGCCATTTTCTTCTGTTTATTCTGTCTTTCAAACAAACCTCCAAGCTGGGCATAATGACTCACTTCTATATCCTGGTATTCTGGAGGGCTGAGGCAGGAGGATTGCAAGTTAGAGCCCAGTCTGGGCAATTTAGGGGCTTAGCTAGACTCTCAAAAAAATAAAAGGAATGGAGATGTAGAGCAAAACCAAAACAAGCCCCCAAACCCCCAAACAAAAAACAAAACTCCTCTGTGACCACTGCCTTGCTTCAAATTCAACAAGCCACTAGTCTGTATCTATCTTCCTTCCTGCTCATCCTGGAGAAGAGGCAGACTCTTCTTTGCCCTGGCTCCTCCCTCTCCCACCTTCTCAGAGACTCCTTTTCATATTTGGCCCCCTTCTTACTCGTCCCTTCTTACTCCTCTCTCTCTCTGCCCACTTCTGTTAGTATTTATTTGTATCTCTTAGCTAATAAATGTTTTGATAGTGCTTACTAAGTGGCAGGCGTTGTTCTGAGTGCTTTACAAATAGTAATCTACTTAATTGTCCTAATACCCCTCTGAAATTAATGATGTTATTATCCCCGTTTTATACTAAGGCACAGAGAGGCCCAGAACTTCCCCAGGGTCACATGGCTTAATGTTGAACACAGTCTTTTTTTCTCCTCAGGAGTAAGTGAATTCTAGTATTTTTTGTTTTGTTTTTTAAAAATTAATTTTAGTGGTACATTTTAGATATTCATAATGATCACATTAATCATAGGGAATTTGTACCTGTACATGATATATGTTGCTTTTTTTTCTCATTCCCCTCCTTTCCCTTCAATCCCTCCTCCCCTCTTTATTATTATTATTATTAATAATTTTATTGTTTTTGAGGGGTTCTGGGGATCAAACTCAGGGCCTTGTGCTTGCTAGGCAAACATGCTACCAACTGAGCTAAATCCCCAACCCCTTCCCCTCCTTATTTACAACTTCTTTTTTCTTTTTTTTCATTTTCCCTTTCTTCTTTTCACCTCCCCCCTCTCTAGTTCCCCTTCCCATTTGAACATTTTCTTCCTATTTTACAATATCTGTTACACATTTTCATCCTTAGTTACCCTTTCGGTTTCTCACACCATAGAAACAATCAATATTTATACATGTGTGCAATTTATTTCATTTAAGAGTATAGTCTCAGAGTGCATCCATTTACCTAGAAATGTCTCAAGCTTATTGTTCTTTATGGTAGAGTAGTACTCCGTTATATAAAAAACCTGTATCTTCTTTATCCATTCATCAGTTGGTGAGCATTTTAGTCGTTTCCAAGATTTAGCTATTACAAACTGCTCCTATAAACATGGCTGTGCATATATTGCTGTGGTATGATGCTTTTAATTCTTTTGGGAAGGTACCAAGAAGGGGGATAGCTGGGTCATATGGAACCTCTAGTCCTAGTTTTTTGAGGAATCTCCACACTGATTTCCGTAGTAGTTGCACCAGTCTATATTCCCATCAACAGTGGAAGAGGGTTCCTTTTTCTCCACAGTCTTACCAGCATTTGTTATTGGTTGATTCCTTGATAGTAGCCATTCTTTCTGGAATGAGATGGAATCTTGTGTTGTGTTAATATCTCTTGAATGACCAGTGATGTTGAACATTTTTTTGTGTATTTGTTTCTACTTCTTTGTCTGAGAAGTGTGTTCATTTCAGATGTCCATATTTGGATTGGGTCTTTAAATTTTGGGGGGGTCTGATTATTTTGAGTTCTTTATATATTCTGGGGCTTAGTTGTTAGCTGGCAATTTTTTTTTTTTTTGTCTGTATTTTGAGACAAGGTCTTGTGATGACTGGGCTTGAACTCACTGTATAACCCTGACTGGCTTTGAACTCTCAGTGATCCTCCTGCCTGAGCCTCCCGAGTGCTGGGATTATAGGTGTTCACTACCATACCCAACTGAATTCTAGTTCTTGATCAGCTTTTTTTTCACCTTCTCATCCAAATGTTGGGAGTGATCTCCACCATTTCTCTCCATTCCTTACTGTAACATGAGCTTCCATCACCACAACTTTATAGTAACTGCTGTTAACGGTTACTTGTATTCTGCTTGGTGAGTCTGATGAACACTCTGGCTCTTTTCTCTGTAGCACTGGCTCTTTTCTCTTTGAACTTTCTGAGCACTTCCTTCTTAGGGCCTTTCCTGGGTGTTTGCTTCTGTTATGTTAACTACTTTTTTCTTGTCTGGATTCTGGTCTTGTTCTTCCTTCTTGTTTTAAAAACAGGTTCTTTGGCTGATCTCATCTACTCTAAGACTGTATCCTCTTTGTGACTGGCTTAAACGGCCACATCTTCATTTAGGCTTTCTCTCTTGAGCTCTTCACTTATGCATTCTACTGCCTGGGGAGAGGCTCATGGGGATTTTTTTACATCTCTCTCCTCTGATCCCAGATAAACGCTACAGTGTTTTGTCTTCCCACACTTGGGCATGTCATGGGCTCAGCCACGCAAGCTGCAGTTCTAGCTTTCATCCTATGTCCTCTTTCATTCAAAAACTGAGCCAGGTGGCTGGTGGTTCTCAGTTGACCGTGTCGGCTTCCCTCCGAGGCGTGTCGTCTTCCTGCTTCCCCACAGAAGGCCTCGGACTGGTCTTCCTGGCCCTAGTCTTGTGCCCTTCCTACCTCTCCCAGTTTGTGTTCCACATTTTAGTAACTGCAGTTCCAAAATGTACATCTTTCTAAAAAGCATAGCTTAAAATTTAGGGAATAACTTCTCCATTAATTCAGAATAAATTATAGGACCTTGATCTGGTGCCTGCTGAAGCCATACTGAGGCATGTGCAGATAATCTGAATCCGAGTAAGTTTTGCTTTCCTCAGGTGCTGGATGTTGAACCCAGGCTTTCCCACTAAGCTACATCCCTCACTTCATCTGTGAGTTTTCTGTCATGATAAAAATGTTCCTTGTCTGTTTTACCCAGTTTGGCAGCACTAGACGTATATGATTGTTAAGCACTCGAATGTAGCTAGTGTGACAGGAGGACTTAAACAAATTATTTAATTCTAATTGTTTATATTTAACTAGCCTCCCAGGGTTAATGTCTGCTGTACTGACCGACACAGGGACTCTGGGGACTCTTCCTAATATTCCGTCCTTAGATTTACAAAGTCTCTTTCCTTTGCTTAAGAATGACAGAATAATTGATATTGATGGGGTCAGAAAATTAATGAAAAACAAATTCAAGAACTCAAAGTATACTTAGAGGAAGATGTAAGGATATTACAGTACAAAAAAGTCATCTTTCTAAATAATTATTTGATTATCACAAACCAGGTATTTTCAGCATATTTACATGGTAACTTGCTTTGTCTGGATTACATGAGAAATGCATATTGCTTCTTAAAGGCTTCTGGCTAAGATAAAGTTTAGAAATGCTTAAGTTGTGAACCAAAGGAATCAGGTGAATTTAAGAATCAGTATTCGTTTTGAACATTTTATTATTTTTTGATGCCAGATAACATTATGGTTTTTAATGAATACTTAATTGGATTATTAACAAAGATCAGTGGGGCTTAAAATAGGGAAAAAGTCGTGTAGGGAACTTTGGACTTTGTGGAGAAAAAGGCATTCAAACATTATAAGCAGTAAGTAGCTCTCAGTGCATTTCTGTCTTGGGTACATCTGAGTGTAAGTAGAAGGTAAAGCAGGGAGAGATATTCCCCCCCCCCCAATTAGTGGGAAATGCCCCAGGCCATGTTGCTCTACCAGGTTTACTCTGAAGGTTAGAGCTGGTCATTACACAAGCAAGAAGCTGTAAAGCTGGAAAGGTGACAGACCAAATCATTCCTTTGAATGGCCCAATATTAGTGGAGAGATAGAAGGTGTTTTAATTCCCTGCCCCAATCTAAAGCCATAGCAGTCAATACTTCTTTCATCTTTTGGTGGTTGGAAAAGGAGATCTTAGTACACTGAGATGTTATAAAATGACTGTTTCCACAAAAATAGGTGGATGAAATAGTCTGAGACCTAAGTAAACTCTATTTTAAAGCCTGTAGGTGTCTGGTTCTTTTTGTAATCTTTGATTAAACCAAGTACAAAATTCAGTTATAAAACCTCATAGCTAGGCTTAAGTTATTTTAATCGTCTTCATGTGAAATAAATGCCAGATCTGGTAGTAGCTCATCTTCTTGCTTTACTTACTTTTTCTTACGTTACATTCTCTTTTACTTGCTAGCTTGAGGCATATATAAATATTAATCTATTATCAGTATGGACATAATGTAGACATCTGGGTCTTGAATAGGATCCTTTTTCAAACAGAAATATAAAATTTACCTGCAAGGTAGAATAACATCCTAGTCTTGTACACTCATGTACCAACTGCATAAGATTGTAATTGGCTAGCAAAATGAGTTTTAAGGGGAAACATAAGAGGCAGAATTATGCCATTACAGTCAGCTTGCAATGATGTAGAACAGCATGGTGGTGCAGGGAAAATAAGAATTTGTTAGAGAATATATTGTAGTTTTGAAAAAATCAAATTTAGCTTATAATTCTAATTATTTCAGATATTATAAAAGATGTTTCATGAAGTTACTTTGCCCCATTGCACACAGCTTTTTTTGATGATGGCATTGGGGAAAGGAAAATGGAAGATTGCTATGGTAAGAGGAGAGAGAACAGGCCAGTTTAGGGTTAAGCTTTTGCTGTAGATGTAGGGAAAAGTAAAGATAAATGTTCAGAGTTTATGGATAAAAGCTTTGTCTTTTATCATATTTTAATGTGGATGAAGACATTCAGTTTGGCTGAAAGATACAGCAAGTGTGTTTAAGATCTATGAAATTGATAGGTGATGATATTGTAGAACCTACTTGAATTTGTGGTAAATGTAGGTATAGAAAAGGTGTTTTCCAAACTAATGTTATATGTCTAAATGATTATGAAATAGTGTGTGAAATTGTTTACTATATATTCCAGCCCTAATTTCATTTCCTTTGTCCCATATATTTGAAATAGGAATTTAGTGTTGTAGTCACTGAATAAGTTAGTTTTCTGCAATTTTATTCTTCCTGTAGATTTACCTTTTTGAGATTGTGTGCTGTTTTCCAAAATGCTGTCTCTAATATTCTTCCAAAGATCTTTTCAATCTTCCTTTGCACTTTGGTTTCACTTTTATATTGCTTGCTGATCTACGGTAAGATCTCACTTTTTATAATTCCTGTGTATTTCTCTTTTGCATGAAATATGACACCTAATGATATCAATACTAGAAATCCCTCCAACTTACTGTGTGAGCCTGGCCCTTGGTGACCTTTGACACCTCTCTGTCTTTGGGCTAAAGTTTATTCATGATGGATAAGGCTCCCTTCCCATCACATGTGCTCTGTGCTTGCAGAGAAAATAAACAAATTATTTTCAGCTGTGGTGTTGGCCAAGTTTTCTTTTTTTCTCTTTTCTATAAGGAAAAGAATGTTGGTAGTATATATCAGGAAAGATTGTGTAATGATACCCTTTATATCCTTGCCTTTCAAACTAGTCAGGGCTGAGTACACTTTTAAACTTCCCCTGGAATATGAAAAAAGATCTTTTTCAGCTTTCCAGAACCTTTTCCAGTATAAAAAGCATGTAGGAAACTGCCAGATCAGGTAGTTAATGACGAGTATAAAAAGTATGCCAAAAAGTTGGTTCCTACCAGTTGGCTGTTGGTTGGTTTTTTCTTTCTTTCTTTTTCTTTTTTTTTTAAGACCTTCAGCATGTTGGCCTTGGCCCCCCTCTGGCCATCTTCAGTGGCTTAATGTTAGCTTTATAGCTTGCAATTGCCTGGATCCCTGGACAGAGGGTGACTGCGCCCTTTCACCCCACTCTGACTGTGTAGGCTTGACGTCCCTCAGAAGGATGTGTGTGTGTGTCTGTATTTCAACTTAGCAGCTGGAAATAAGTCTAGAACAAGAGAGAAAACACATGTCATAATGGTGCAGTTTTTAGTAGACTAACAAATGTGGTGGTGCAGGCCTTTATGTACAAAACAAACTTTGTTTCTTTAAAATATTCCAGGATATTTTACAATATCAAGCAAGATACACACTAGGGTCTGGCAAATTTTGTGCATTACTGTTCCATCAGCCTCCTCTGTGTGTTTTGATTCTTTTTTTTCTTTTCTTTTCTTTCCTTTTCTCTCCTTTTCTTTCTTTCTTTGTTGACAGGGTCTTGCTGTGTTGTCTAGGCTGGCCTTGAATTTACTATGTAGCCCAGGCTGGCCTTGAGCTCGTGGTGATTCTCCTGCCTCAGCTTCCCAAGTGCCAGGATTACAGGCATGTGCCACCATGCCTGCCAACCTTCTCTGTAAATATCTTTGTCAGGTGGGTTGAAATATATCTTTGAAATTTAACTTTTCTCTGTCCTAAATAAATTACTTTAAAACTTTCCATTTATTTTGTCACTCGATCTGTTTCTTTACTTGCTTTTCCCCTCTTCTGTATTACAGTTAAAATTACTTAGGATAACATTAAAAGGTTATGGGGAAGATATATATATATATTACATAGACATATATTTTCTATATATGAATTCCTCATTTAATGACCTACCTGGTTAACAACTGTGCAGATGACCTGTTTCTCTCTCCCCCGCCCCTTTTGGTACAGTTGTGTACATTTTGTTTACAGAGCCTAAATATCATTTTTTTGGTACAGTACATAAACAAAGAATGTCTGTATGGAGCGATAAGAGAGACAGAGACAGACAGACACTGAGAGAGAGACAGACATGTTTGTCCTTATTTTTCTTTTGCTATATAATTAGAATGTGTGGCCAGTCTGTTGCAGGGCCACGTTAAGTTGCACGTGGAATGAAGACCATGCTGGATATCTTTACTTAGTGTCTTTGGGCTAGGGTCAGGGTGCAGGTTGCCTTCTCTTTGGGCTTAGTCTTCAAGGAGTTAGCTTCAGAGAGTGCTATTGGTTTTTTTGTTTTAGTGTTAGTTTAGTTTAGCCATGCTGGGTATTGAACCCATGGCTTCGTTCATGCTAGGCAAGTACTCTACCACTGAGCTACATCTGCAGTTCCCAGGATATTTGAAGCTTCAGCTGCAAGGTCTAAAGGCCTTTCTCCTAAAGGACATAATCCTAAGGTTCTTGTGCTTTAGTGGCACGGCTTGGCTGTGGGGCAGTATGCTCCTTTTGACCATTTCAAAAAAAGTTTGTGTTGTGGGCAGTCAAGAATAAGCTGTTACCTTTGTGCTGTTTTATTAATTGCCTTGGAAGGAAATACTAGCCCCAGCACTGTATGTAGAAAAAAAAATCTTTATCTGAAAGGCATTTCAGAATATCCAGACTTCTCAGTTATGTAGAAATAACTGAAAGATTTCTGCAAGAAACCTATGAAATAGTATGTTATGTAATACAGCATTAGATATTATTGTTAACTGCACTTTTTGTATTGCAAAAATGATTGGTAAGTAGATGGGCATACCTTTAAACTAAACCACCTTTAGATGTCCAGTCATTGTAAACCATTTCAGATTAAAATTTGTCAATAAGAGCTTCACAACTCTTTGGATGAAATTAGTATTTTTTTTTTGTCCTCACAAATGCTTTAAATGTTACATTTTTACATTTCTTGGTTGGTAATTCTTTGGGAGGAATGCTGTTTGTTGTGGATTATTTGTTCTCACTCTCATTGGGTGGTTAAGTTTGAGCTTGGACTCTGAGGGCAGGACTTGCCAGACTTGAATGTGGCAGGAGTCGTGGGGCCCATGCTGAGAAGAGGCCGACTTTGTAACCAGCGCCACAGGTCTCTCTGGCACCATTAGTACTGCCCACCCCTCAGCTCAAGGGGTAACATGTGAGGCTCCAAGGACAGAAGCAGGGAGCAGGCAGGCAAACCACAGCACTGTGCTTGGTGCTTTTGTGGCTCTTGGCTGTGAAGTATGGTGATAAAGTCAGGGGGGCTTTAGAATCACCCGAGGAGGGAGGACTGCAGACAAGAAACATCCCAGGCGGGTGGCAACAAGGGAACCCAGACAAAAGGAGGCAGGCTGCACAGTAAGGGGCAAGGAGACTCAGATGTGAAGCCAGGGAAGGGCACGGGTAGAAGCAGGGAAGGTGGGAGACAACAGAGCAGTGGGATACACTTCTGGGATTTGATCCACTTTGAGGGGCTGCCTCGAGGAGGTATATGTGGAGGTATTTGCGGGTGTTTCAGGAGCAGGGGCAAAGGAATTGGGGAGTCAAGAATGGGTAGGTCTGTGGTTACAAAGTGCCTTCAGCCATGTAGGAGTGTTTGGACTGGATCCTGAATGCTGTGTGAAGTCCTTGTTAATAGGGCCACAACATGATGCAATCAGTGTTGTAGATCATTCAGTCAGCACTGTGAGTGTTGAGACCAGACTTAGGAGAACGAGTTAGACTCCTAAATTTTTGTCCTGCACTAAGTCATGAAGGCCTGATTCCACCAGAGACAGTGTGAGTAGGAAGGAGAATAGAGGCTGTGAGATGTTTAGGAGGCAGAATTGACAGACTGGGCAAGAGGTTGAACATGTATCTTGGGGGCATTTGCTAGAACAGCAAGCCATGTGACAGCAGGACTTCATTTTTTTGTTCGGTGTTGTGCACCCAGTGTCTGTTGGATGCTTTGCCCAAAGCAGCCAATCATTAAACATGCAGTAAATGAAGGACAGGAAGGATGTAGGGTCACTTCCCTGTTTGGCTGGGTTGGAGGGATAGATGGAAATACTGTTAGCTGCCGTATGGAATGCTTGTGTGAACCATAGCGTTCTGTACAATATCAACTCCGTACAATATTTTTAGTTTTCCCTACTAAAAATACGTATCGTTTCAGTTGATATCTGCAGAATTGGAGGTTACCTAGTGATATAAATGGAAGTTATTAGTGCAATCTTTATTACTTTTTTATGATTTTAAAAAATATGTTATTTTTTGTGGTGTCAGGAATCAAACCCAGGGCCCTCTGCTTGCTAAGCAGGTACTCTATCACTGAGCTACTTCCTTAACTTTAGATTTATTTTTAACATGGTACTTAGACTAACATAGATCTTTTGAAGGACCGTTTTCCTTCTAAATTTTCTACATCTTCTTGTGAACTGTGGGTAGTTGAGAATTATCATAATGAAAATTATTGAGAAGTAGAGATACATGTTGGGAGATAAAGAAAAGAGAAATTTTATAGGTTCAAAGTATAGTTAACATAAAGTATATGGTAAGAATACCATACATTCTATTACAAGGAGTAGATATGTTCAGATTAGTAATACTAATCTGTAATACTAATCTGAACAGGAGAAAATAATTTACATGAAAGAGGACTGCTGCTGTTTAATATGGTCTTTGTCTAAAAATATGACTCAAGAAGAAATATATAACAGTACTGTCCATAGAGTTCTCTACAGAGATGGAAATGTTTCATGTATGTTCCTCAAGTAAGTAGCTGCCAGCCACATGTGGCTCTGGAGCACTTGAAATGTGGCTTGCAAGACTATGAAACTAAATTTTAAATTTTATTTAGATAATAGGAAGTAGGGATATAGGTCTTTCGTAGATGGGAAGGGGATCAAAAGATAGGGGAAGGGAAGGAAAGGGGATAAAAGGGGATTAAGATGTGTTACATGTACCAACTCCACACAAGGAATGTAAACATTATGTACTGCAAACTGTATGAATAGAAATCTATAAAACAAAAAGGCAACATGGGGCTTAAAGTAGCTGCTAGCTCAGACAGTATATCATCACTGCCCAGGCATACCGTTGGGGTGAAAATGTCTTGGTCAGAGGGTTCAGGAAGGGCATCATTTGGTTCATGAGGCGGATCTAGAACTAACATGTGTTAACTGATGTTCTGTTGTTGGCAACTAGGAGGCGTGTCCCGATTCTTTATCGGGGTCCTTGACAGTTGATTAGGTATCTTCTCCAATAGCAAGCATTGATCCTGCTGGGCTTTCCTCTTTCCCAAGTGGTTTGTTTGGAGGCTGGGTTGAGGGCGGGGAGATTGCCATCTTCAGATTTCATGATCAATCTTAAAGGACTTTTGGTTTGAATAGAAGCTCAGCAGTATGTGAGCCCTTTATCTTTTGTGTGTCCACCTATCAACATATGGATCCTTTCCCTTTCTTGATATGATTTGTCACCTTGATGATTGAGAGGTATCTTTGTGAGTAGTGGTGAGGGTGGCGATGTGTTGTTTTTCCAGCTGTTAGACACTCCCTTGGAAATTCTGATATATGCTCCACCCCCACCTCCGGAATCATCTTTGCAGTTAGGTTCTACCCCTCTGGCTCTTTGGAGGTGGGGAAGATTTAGAGAACAATTGAAAATCAAGTTACAGAACAGCAAGATTGTCTTCCACATCTAACAGGCAAGTAACCTGTGACTTCATACTTGCCCTTGTGTGTTGGATAATTATGAAAAAATTTCCTTGGGACGGCAGTTTGCTTGCACAATTGCCTGAAATGTGGTTGAGCTATAGGAAACATTTTGTACATGAAAGGTGTCTTGTGCTCACCTATCCCCTTGCTAGGTTTTCAGTCCACACAGGTGACACAAAAAGTTCTGTGTCACTGTATTGCTAAATTAAAACTCAGCTGTACAAATGCCTTTGTACTTCGAGAATAGCATAGTAACATTTTGGGAGGTCAGAAATTCACTGTATTAATTGTATATTTATATAGACATTTATATATCAAGTATATGACATTTAATACTAAATAAAAAATAAAAATTACCTTATTCCATAACAAATTTATATATAAACTTTTTTTTCAAAATATTAGTTTTTTGTAATTTATGTCTTTCATTTGGTTTCTGGTGTACCCATTGTTTTCATCACTGATTCTTTGTGTGCCGTTTACTTGTTTGGATCTGGTGGTCCCCCGCACCTCATGTAGTCCAGACTGCCCTCAAACTCACAGTGATCCTCCTGCCTTAGCCCCCTGAATGCTGGGATTACAGAGGTGTGCCACTGTGCCCAGCTAGGATCTTCCTATTTTATTTTTTAAATTAGAAAAGACATTTGAAGGTAGGGAAAGGGGGAAGAGAGAGAAAGAAAAAGAAAACAGACAAGGCAGACAGCTACTCTGGCTGAGTAGGGAATATTTGAAAGTGAATAACTCCAGATTTGCCTTTTTTTTTTTTTTGGTGCTGGGTATTGAATGCAGGGCCTTGTGCTTGGTGGCCAAGCATTCTAACCATTGAGCTAAATCCCCAACCCCCAGATTTGCCTGTTTTTAATCCTGCTTATTTCCAGTAAGATTTACTAATAGCCCCAACTTGGCTCCAAAATGTTCTTGCTCCCTAAAAGTTATGATAATATATTTAGATATTTTTTGAAAGGAAACTCTCTTCTGTTTGATGACAGCAGCATTATTTTAGTGAATCATCTCTGACTAAATGAAACATAAATGAAAACCTTTACTATTTTGTCTTCCCTAGTGTGCTGCCATTTTACTTACTCATTTTCAGGACTTGCGTGCCACTAAAATATTTTGTACAAAATGTTTAGTCCCCTCAGTCTATAAACAGGTTTTTTATCTGTTAAATGAAGAGTGCTTTGGATCAGAAGGTCTCCAAGGTACTTCCCAGCTCAGAAACGTTGGTAACTAGTTTCACAGTGCGCCTCTGCAGTGTTGGTGGTTCTCTCAGTGGGACGGCCTTTACCCTGAACCCAAGCTCCTTCCAGATTGCTCTTCGGTTCAGGTCTCATGTTTCATACATTGAGTGAAATGGAAATGATTAAAATTTACTTTACTATTTTTTGACTACTCTTAAAATGTGGCCACTGGAAAATTAAAAATTGCATATGATTTTCGTTTGTGGTCCACTGACCAGTGCTGATTTAGGCATAGGAAATGTAGATGTTGACTGTAGAGAAAGAAAAAGCCTTCAAAAAGGAATTTTATGTAAATATAGAAATACAAAATTACACATTGCAGCTGTAACTTGGGAAAGAGGGCATTCACATAGTCTTGATCAAATAAAAAAAGACCAAAATAATTTAATTAGATTAGCTCAAATCAGAAATATGAATTGCAACTACCAGATGGATTCCTGGCATAGTTGTCAGCAGGGTCTGGAGGTCCGTCAGAAAAGAGTCAGGAAGGCATTGATAGTGGCCTGTGTGTGAACAGTCATGAATGACAGATCGCGAAGCCACAGTTTTAAAATTTCTCTGCCTGAGGCTCCACCTGCGTGTTTGCAGTTGTGATAGGCGACACACTTGTTTGATACCATGTAATGCTGGCATTTTTCATACTTCCAAGAAGTGAGGCTCTCAGTGGGAAGGACCAGGGAACCAGAAGAAGAGCAAAGCCAAGTGTTGGTGCAGTTATTCTCCATGAGTGGTCCAGTTCCTCTCTTCCCGGGCCTGTGTGTGCTTCCGTTACCACCTTCTGCTGAGGCTTAATTGACTCCACTGCTGCTTCTCCAGGCTGGCTCCTGCCTCTGCCGCTGGGTCAGTGGGCCTCTGTGAGTGGGGCACTGCTGTCCCTTCCTTCTGTCCTTCCTTTGCTGCCAGAGCAGGCCAGGACTCTCACTCTGTCATGACCTTCCAGGGACCAGGAGAATGAAGCTGTTATCTTATAAACAAGGCCTTCCAGGTCATAAATGAATAGATATTCTTTCCTTAAGCTAATGTGAAAGGTTATTTTGGTAAGTAGTTAGTCTGCTTGAGCTATTATCAAGTCTATTCCAGTGTTTATTTTTGTGAAATTTAGAATGAGCCTTGAATAAATTCACACTCACTGCTTAAAATTTTTAGTAGTAAATTCAATTTATAAATATTTGTTGCATTTGGCACTGGAGATTTCTCTTCTTCGTTTTGGATTTTAAACAGTTGGGTAGGAAACACAGCATGTTTTCAGCAAAATGGCTTTCACATGCACCTGATTCTTGGCCCATCTGACCTCTGTATTTAGAGAAAGTAGATCAGAAAATTCATGGCAGTTAGCGTTGGAGTGAGGAGACCTTTGACTTTAGCTGACAGCTGTCACCTGAAAACTGCAGACCTGGAGACCCACTTAGGTGTTATGTCTGTAGTCCTGACAGTGAGCAGGAATGTTGTTTACATTTTCTGTAAGCAAAATTCTCCCCTTGTTAGGAGTTTGTTAGAATAGGGCAGACGGAAGTGGAATTTTTATCTGTTTTACTGGTAAGTCCTCAGAAGAGTTGCTCAGCTCATTGTTCTTTTCCGTACTCCTATAGAAACATGTCTACAGAATTTATGACTGAACTTGTTTATAACATCACTTTGGAAATTCTTCAACAAGACACTGCTTTTTCAAGTGGGCCGTATCACACAATACTTGATGTACTTATAAAAGAGAAAAAAATGAGTTAAATTCCAAAAATGTCTAAGATTTCAGGCATTTTTCACATGTGAATTACTTCTTCATTAGGTTGTTGATTCAATTAGGACTCAACAGAAAAACACTTTCCTGTTTTGACTGTTGAATCACTCTTTAAATTGGTTATTTTACTTGATACCAAATCTATTAGGAAGAGTTTAGGTAAGATGTGAAGCATTAAACAGTGTGCCCTAAAAACAAAACAAAACAAAGCAAAAAAACAGTGTGCCCTGTGTGCTGTGAGCACGTAGAATGCTGATGGATGCGCCTGCTCACCTCTCTACTTCCTGCTTAGGTCCTGTTTGTCCCAGAAGGGTCAGGCAGTGGTGAGGTCCACGTGGATATTTTGAACATTATTATTTTGAAATAATCTTCAGTTTTGACTAGTTTTGGGACGAGTTCTCCACTTCTACTAAGAAGAGTGGTTATTGGCTACAAAATGACCTTCCATCTGGAGTTTGCCTGAGTGGTCACATGGGTCCTGGTCCAGCACCAGAGCCCAGTGCGCCTGCAGATGGATAATGAGCCTGGTCATTGGGTCCTTCTGCTGTTAGCAAAGATTGGGAACATGGTGGGCCCAGAGCCATGAGTGAAATTGGTCCTCTTGAGGAATGAAAGCTTTTCTTGTTGTCTTTTTCTGAATCTTGTATATTCCTGCCATTTAACATAATGAAATTATGAATTTGTTGTATTGTTCTCAAGCTTCCTTTTCAATATCATGATGGGCAATTTCTTGTTAGATGCCTCTGTTACTGTTCCATAGTTGTTTGTGGGATGTAAATATCTCATTTGTATGAAATGACCCATTTTGGTATTTGTATAATCCTCTAGTCAATTTAACTAAGTTGGGCTTTTCACAGTCCTCGGTGCTGCTGCCGCTCATCTGATTACACTGCACAGGGGAATAAGGTTAAGGGCTGGCTGTTGGTAACCAGAGCATTTCCAGGGTTTTAGTTCAGCAGATGGGCTGTTTGGCTATATTCATACATCTGCTTGCCTGCTGTGGCAGCTGCTGCTGCTTCATGTTGTGTTCTTTTGTTCTGTTCCATCCAAGAATGGAACACTAGGAAGTGTAGTGAATGGATTAATTTAAGGTTAAGGTTAGTGTTTTGCTTGCTTTCTAAGTAACTGATCATAATAATGCTTCTGGTAGAAGCTAATGAGTTTCTCTTAAAGTGAACTAGATTTATAAAATACAACTCAGCGAGGGGCCTAGATTAGTATTGTCAATGGAAGCCAAATTCAAATGTGTAAAATACTGGCAGTTTTTATCATTTGTTCCTAATTCTTTGTTTTCTTCTTCCTCCCCACCTCCCACTCCCTTCTAGGACCTATATCCAGACTTTGCCTGACACTGCAGGGTCCAAGAGAATTAAAGAAATATGGAATGACATGAAGAAGATTAGTTAAGGATTATAGGCATTGAGGACAAACACCTCAGTGAAGTGAAGCACAGACAAGCTCCCAAGCTGTAGTTTGGAGGAGCCGTGTGTTGGAAGAAGATGGCAGATCCAGGAATGATGAGTCTTTTTGGCGAGGATGGGAATATCTTCAGTGAAGGCCTTGAAGGCCTTGGAGAATGTGGTTACCCTGAAAATCCAGTAAATCCTATGGGTCAGCAAATGGCGATAGACCAAGGCTTTGCCTCTTTACAGCCATCCCTTCATCATCCCTCCACTAATCAAAATCAAACAAAGTTGACCCATTTTGATCACTATAATCAGTATGAACAACAAAAGATGCATCTGATGGATCAGCCTAACAGAATGATGAGCAGTGCCCCAGGGAATGGACTGGCATCTCCGCACTCACAGTATCATACCCCTCCCGTCCCCCAGGTGTCCCATGGTGGCAGTGGTGGCAGTCAGATGGGAGTCTACCCTGGCATGCAAAATGAAAGGCACGGGCAATCTTTTGTGGACAGTGGCTCCATGTGGGGTCCCCGGGCTGTTCAGGTACCAGACCAGATACGAGCCCCCTACCAGCAACAGCAGCCACAGCCACAGCCACCTCAGCCAGCTCCATCAGGCCCACCAGCACAGGGTCACCCTCAGCACATGCAGCAGATGGGCAGCTATATGGCACGTGGGGATTTTTCCATGCAGCAGCACGGTCAGCCACAGCAGAGGATGAGCCAGTTTCCCCAAGGTCAAGAGGGCCTCAATCAGGGAAATCCTTTCATTGCCACCTCAGGACCCGGCCACCTGTCCCACGTGCCCCAGCAGAGTCCAAGCATGGCGCCTTCCTTGCGTCACTCGGTGCAGCAGTTCCATCACCACCCCCCTACTGCTCTCCATGGAGAATCTGTTGCCCACAGTCCTAGATTCTCCCCAAATCCTCCTCAGCAAGGGGCTGTTAGGCCACAAACCCTTAACTTTAGTTCTCGGAGCCAGACAGTCCCCTCTCCTACTATAAACAACTCAGGGCAGTATTCTCGATATCCTTACAGTAACCTAAATCAGGGATTAGTTAACAATACAGGGATGAATCAAAATTTAGGCCTTACAAATAATACTCCAATGAATCAGTCCGTACCAAGATACCCCAATGCTGTAGGATTCCCATCAAACAGTGGTCAAGGACTAATGCACCAGCAGCCCATCCACCCCAGTGGCTCACTTAACCAAATGAACACACAAACTATGCATCCTTCACAGCCTCAGGGAACTTATGCCTCTCCACCTCCCATGTCACCCATGAAAGCAATGAGTAATCCAGCAGGCACTCCTCCTCCACAAGTCAGGCCTGGAAGTGCTGGGATACCAATGGAAGTTGGCAGTTATCCAAATATACCCCACCCTCAGCCGTCTCACCAGCCCCCTGGTGCCATGGGAATCGGACAGAGGAATATGGGCCCCAGAAACATGCAGCAGTCTCGTCCATTTATGGGCATGTCCTCGGCACCGAGGGAGTTGGCCGGGCACATGAGACCAAATGGTTGTCCTGGTGTTGGCCTTGCAGATGCACAAGCGATCCAGGAACGACTGATACCTGGCCAGCAGCATCCTGGTCAGCAACCATCTTTTCAACAGTTGCCAACCTGCCCTCCGCTGCAGCCCCACCCAGGCTTGCACCACCAGTCTTCACCTCCACACCCGCATCACCAGCCTTGGGCACAGCTCCACCCATCACCCCAGAATACCCCTCAGAAAGTGCCTGTGCGTCAGGTAAGGGGATGCAGAGCCTGCATGCATGCAGTATAACACTCAGCATGGTTAACTTGTCTAATGGAATTTTCCTTTAAAGTTCATGAAAAATCTTTTCATTATGAGCACCTTAATTTTTTATCTTGTTGTTTGCCTCACCATTTCATTTTTTCCCCCATTATTCCTGTTACTTGCTTACCCACCTGTTGGCTTATACATTTACTCAGCTACTCAAGATTTCTTGGATCCTCCTGTTACAGGAATTGTGCTAGGTGCAAAGGATGCAGATGCATAGTTAACCAAGACTCTCTGCATATAAGGACCAGAGTCCCTGTCAGCAGAGTGCTTGGACAATGGACCCAGGACACCCATTAGACTGTTTTTGTTTCCTTTTCTTACTTCTTTCTCTATTCTTTCTTGTTTTTTCTTTGTTTTAAAAGTATACTGAAGCTTAGTTTCCAGCAAAGTTTTGGATATTTGTGGTACTTTTCATTTTTTCCTTTATGAATTTTTCTTGGGATGCCACAAAATATGTACTTTTATCAACTATTAAGTATTAATATGAATTTAATCGCAAACTGGAAAAACCATAGTAAATACCATAGTAAACCATAGTAAATAGTAATCTACAGAATTTGGTTTCACAGAAATTTGGGTACTCAGCAGTGAAGTAGGAGTCTTCCTTTTTGTGAGGAGAAATTTACCTTGTCCTTCAGAATATAGGAGAAAGATTTATGATTCACAGACAATCTATTATAAAACTTGATGATTTATGAAAAATAATAATGTATACATATATATCTGTATACTATGTATATTCCACTAGTATTCCAGCTTGGTTTTGGGGAGATACAATAGGTGATTTTAGAGCTGCAAGGCTTGTTCTTGTTCTTGAACTTAAATTTGGGGAAACATGAGCTGAATGTAAAAATACAAAAACAGTGAAAGCCTATATGTGGTTATGTAAGAAGTGTTTGGATGGAGGAGCTACCAGTTGATAGGGTGCTTGGAATTTGACTAGGGCTTACCCAGGAAAGTGCTTCTGAGAAGACATTTCAGGTGGTTTATATTTCAGTTTCATAAACTAGGATGCCTGGAAGGAAGTTTGCTGCAGGAAAACGGAGCCTCAAGTTGGAAAGTACATTTAGGTCAACAGGGCAGACTGTACTCTGTTTTAAGGAATCTACACTAATGGGGAGTCAGTGATAGTACACAGGACATACCTGGAAGCAACAGATGGAAGTGTGAACCAGTTTTCCAGGCTGTTAAGAAAAGTTTGGGACAGGGATCAGGTAGTAGGAGAAGAGGTTGAAGCAATGTGGAAGTACAAAAGGCTTGGTCAGGAAACAAAGTCACTCAGGCATTTCAGTGGAATTTAGTACTGACCTTCCTTCTGTACAGGGACCCCACAGCTTCAGCTTGGGTCGAGTGGCTGTGAGAGTGGAGATCATGACAGCTTCCTGGGAACCCCGGGACACATAAGGGTTTCAGGTCTGACTTGTACCACGGGGCAGATAGGCTTCCTTCCGCTAGGGAAAGGAATTCTGGGGCTTGTCCTGGCCTCCTGCAGGGCTCACAGAGGATGGTGGGAAAGGGGTGAGAGATGGACTGTGTGGGCGCAAACTGAGTACAGGGCCCGGCCCTGGAGGATAGCTTAGGGCCAGGTGTCCCTCTTTGGAATGACCCAGTGTGCTGTAGCGGGGCAGAGGACAGAAATTCTTTTTTTTCTTGTTCTCTGGAAAGGTTCTTACTAAGAAAGGATCATTCTAGAGCGGGGGCTCCTGAGACCTCCCTCTCATTCCAGCAGCTTCTCTCCTCACTGCAGGATTGAGTACATTTTGCAGGAGAGGTCCTGTGAGTAAGGATAGTGGGTCCCAGGATGGGAATTGTTGCTGTGCTCTAGCGTTCCCTAGTTTTAAGAGGACAGACACTTCTCCATGCGTGTGAGAGGAGGTTTGTGGCTGTGGAGTTTGCACTACAGAGCTGGAGGCTGGGAGACCCCAAGTATGCAGCCTCTAGAGCACATCCCACAGACAACCAGGGGGCTGGAGCACATGCCGCGTTGTTCCCTCCATAAGTACTGTGAGGGTTTCCGTTTTGCTTTATTATTTTCTAATAAACTTGGTATCTTCAGATTTTGAAGCCCTATTTTGAAAATAATACTAGGGAGATGTAAAGTTTTGGGCGAGCATAGACTTTAAAGTCAGAAAGGTTACTTGCGTTCCTGTTTTTCCATTTAGTAGCTTGGTGATCCAGGGCAAGTGATTGAACCCATCTGAACCTCAGATGCTTCATCAGTAAGACAAAGATAGAACGCATCCCAGATAGATTAAGCGAGGGTAATAATTACAAGTATCTAATATAATAATGTTCATGGTATACATGTTAATTCTCTAGGCTTTGTGATCTACTGAATCATAAACCTTGTTTTATAATTGTCATTGCACATGTACATACTATGTAAAATTAATTTTGTTTTCAAGGAACATGTTAAATATTATGAAATACAGCCTTAGTTGTAAATACTAAATTTGATCTATGCATTTTTTTACCCTCTTCAGCCAATGTTGCCATGTGTGAGGAAGCTTAATAATATGGTTAACTCAGAATGCTATCATGTGATTCTAAAACTCTTTCTCCTTCTGAATGACTCACGCTATACTCTAGCAAGTCTATCTAACAATATTTTGCTTTAAAACTACTTTTTTGCTACTTTTTGCTTTAAAACTACTGCTTTAAAACTTTATTTTGCAGTTTATAAATGATAGAGTGATGGTTCAAAATGATGCTAGGTAACAGAGAAGCTGCTGGATTAGGTTGACATAACCATGTAATTTGCTAACTGAATTATCACACTCAGATAGTCTCGTTGATTCTTCTTGAGTTTAAAATTTTTATTTATTGATTGATTTCTTGAGTCAGGGTCTTGCTATGTAGCCCAACCTGCATTCTTAACAGTTGTTGGGGAGTCCAAAAACTTGTGTGTATGTGGGGTATGTGTATGAAGTCTCCTGTCTGAGATATTTAAACTGGGGTAATTTCAGAATATTCATTTGTTAATCATTTAAAAATAATAAACCAGTGGCTGGAGATGTAGATCAGCTGTAGAGTATGTGCTTAACGTGTGGAAGGCCCTGGGCTGGATCACCAGCACTACCAAAAAATGTAGTCTATGTGAAAGTCAAGAACCTCTGGGAAGAGCCATTGCCCATTTGGAGAGACTGAGTGACAAGGTAAATGACTTCTCATTATCATGTGTTAGTCGTTCTGGCATTACAGACCCTCTAGGGTCCCTAGCTCAGGCCTTTAGAATTGCTGTATTAATAAAAGAGTAAATACTTTGGAACCTTTGATAGAAGCACCATTAGCTGATTCCTAACACCCTGACCCTAGGGCATATTCCTTAGCCCCAGGGCTTCAAATCCCTTATCTCTTAAATTAGGGTTCATATGCTTTCCTGATTAGAGCATAGTGAGATTATCAAGAATGTCTTTTAAGAGTAGCATTTATTCAGGCACTGTAGAGCAGTATGAGAACAACCTAGAAGGAAAGCAAGAATGACATTTTGTTCCTTTGAAAAACTTTTCCAAGAAAGACTAAGTGGATTGCCCTTCAGCTTACAGGCAAGTCCCCGAGCTTCTGAATAACTTGTACTGCACAGACCACACAGGTATCCCAATTCATGACTTACTCTCTCACATGGAAAGTTCTGGTGGAACTTTTAAAGGTCTGAAACATTATGTTCTTATAATAAGTATATTTTGGGTATATTGGTGCCCCTTTCCTTATTTTGGCCCTGAAATACGATCATCATGGAAGAGAACAGAAATAGAAAAATATTAAAGGACCACTAGAATTGATCCAATGGGTGATAATTTCCCTTTGTAATCCCCACCTCCACCAACCCTCAGGAGATTTAAAAAAAAGAAGAGAAACTAAAAGAGCCAGTGGTAGTTTTTTCAATTTTTTGTCTTCTTGTGACATCTTCTGAGCATTTTTTTTTTTAAAGCCTTTCTGGGAAAACCTTTTCCTGGTAAATCTCAAGTCCAGTCAGTCAGCTACTGAGACTCTCTCTGTTTACCCGGTAAGTACAAAATTCTAGATATGGGCAGAATAATTGGCAACTGTTAAGTAAATTTATGGAAAAAAGCAGCATTTTGAGTCTCTAATATGCAAATTGTGGCCAGAAAGAGGGGAAAAGCCATTTTTAGCAGCATAGACGTATCTATCAGTATTACATTTCATACCCTTTTAAAAAGATCTGAGGAAGATGGGAAAATAGAATAATATCTCTTACCGAAAAAAAAAAGTAGAAAACCTCTTCTTTTTATGTAAGTGGTATTCTGAGCTTTCCCAAGTGTACTAATCACTTTCAGAAAACAGGCCCCTCACTTTGACCTCATTGGAGCTGCCGCCTTCCCCTGCACTGTACACGGAAGGAAGGTAGAGGAAGGCTCTGGTTCCCCACATACTGGTGGGAGTGGTTCTCTCTTCAGGTCCTTTGCTTTGATAGAGTAAGCTATCAGCTTTTACTGTTCTGTTTGCCTGGTCCAACAGGAATGAGCAGCAACCCATTGCTTTTCAGGAAGGCTCTAGTATTTCTTTTGAGTACCTCAATTTGTATATACTGTGGCTTAATGAGTAATTTCCCTGTACTTTTTCTTAGTGTAAGTTGGTTTATCACAGAGGCCAGAATTTCAGTGTGTTAAATAGTGTCGAATACAGAATTAAAAGCAGAGGAAATATTCTATTTCATCAGTCCTTTTGCTTCATGGTTTGAAAATATTCCTGAATAGGCTCCATGGTAGCCTTGCCTCTTAGATGGCTTTTGTTATGTAGAAGATTACCTTTTTCCTTTGACTTTTATAAATACTGTATGTAAACAATAAGAACTTAGTTTTTTTAGTTTTCTTTTGAAGCTGCATATTAGGCCTGTTATGGTAAAAGGTAGAGGGGTGGCAAAGACCTCCCCTGAGGTGAGTAAGAGATACTGTTAGTATAAGATTCTCTCCATCGTTTCTTTGAGTATTTGTTTTAGATCAGCACTATCCATTTTATATATAATGGGAGCTATAAGTGCAAGACAAATATTGTAGATTTTTGAGTAGCCACATAAGAAACTGGTAAATTTAATTTAGTAATATATTTAGTGACCCCAACATATTGAAGAGACTATTCCAACTTGTAATCAGTGTAAAAAATTAACGAGATATTTTATATAAGTATTCAAAATCTGATATGTATTTTACATAGTTGGGAAGAGCTATATTTAAGGTGCTCAGTAGTCACAGGTGGCTGTCATGTTGAACAGCACAATGCTGTACTTTTTTCCATACCAGTTGTTTCACGTAATTTTTTTTTTAAAGTCTGTATAGATAAATTTATGTGCATACAAATTTTAAATTGTTTAGTCTCATTATGGTAGTCATCTTCAAGACAGGTGTTACCTGCTCTTAGTAAGGTTGGAGAAATAGTAGCATTGATTATGTATCATTAATAAATGCAGTTTTGGAGGTATGTATGTGTGGGGAGATCAGTGTCAGTTCCTGAAAAGATAGATTATTAAGATTTCATCTGTTTGGATTTCCACAAAAGCTGTCTAAATTGTGTCTATCCTGTAGGAAAAAGGATAGATTACAGCCATTTTCAAGGTTTTAGTTTCAAAAGCCGTGTGTATAACTTTTAGTAATTAGTGTCCCACCCCTCATTTATAGTATCTTTTTGCTTCTCTGTCTTGTTTCTTTATAAAACTGGTTCTCTAAGGGAAAAAGAGAAAGCCTTCACTTTTACCATTATGCACACCTCCGTTGTGTTATTCTTTCTGCTTCATTTTATCATTCATTGGGAAAGGCAGTCTCTGGCACTATGGAACAGTACTTGGGATGGGAAGAGCTGGAGGACAGTTAGGGGGAAAACATTGCTAGAACTATCCTGGAACATTTACCTTACTCTTGTGATCTTAATGTTACTCTGCATTCTCTGTAGCTACAGCTATAAATTTGTAAATAAGCTCCAGGTAAACAGAGAGATGGCCCTTATTTTTCTTTTGTTGTTAAATGTAACTCTTTTATTAGTCAAAGAAGTCATTAGCAAACTTGTGCTTGTACCTTGCCGAGACTTTAGTAGGTGATGGTACCTCACAAGGAGTGAGGTTTTGTTTTGTTGTTTCTTCACTTATTGTATAAAATACAGGAGAACGTTCTAAGGACATAGCAGTAGGGGTGGTTATGGTGGAGAATTTGAAGGAAGTTGACAAAAATGTCAAGAAATTAGGGCCATTTTAAAAAGTCAGCATAGATACAGAAGCTCATCCACTTTGCCTTTTCGGTGGGGAGTTTCCAGGACAGTAAGAGTGATGCCTAGGTAAGATTCCAAGGCATTTTTTTTTTTTTTTTTTTTTTTGAGCTGGGGATCGAACTCGGGGCCTTGTGCTTCCAAGGCAAGCACTCTAACCGCTGAGCTAAATCCCCAGCCCTTCCAAGGCATTTTCTTACCTCTTGTTTTAAAGTTTGAATCAGAGTCATCACCTGCACAGCTGTCTGAAGAAAAAATGCCTTTTTGGTGCTGTTTAATGAAGATCGTGTTTCTGATTTGCTTAAAAGTGTATTTGATCGAATCTCCTCCACCACTTTCTGTTTTTAATTTTAAATAATTTTGTACCATGGATTTCAGAAGACTCCCAAGACTTTAACCTCGACTATGTGAAAGAAAAAACAATTGCTTTAAGGTGTAAGCAAGAGCTTTTCTGTTTTGGCCAAGGGCATGAAGAATTGAATATTGAGGAGGGGCAATAGAAGGTTGAGAAACCTTGTTGAGGGTTTGCTTTTTGGGTTTTTTTTTGTGTGTTTTTTCTTTTGTTTTTGTTGTTGAGGGTTTGTGAGTGGCAAGTGTTCTAAGAGATCTTGTGCCCTGCCTGTTTGCTGTGGAGGATGGCGGTGGCACATTTGCAGTATTAGTGTAGGAATTCCACACTCACTCAGTTGGTGGGCTATGAAGTATCTTGGTCCTCTGCTAGCAGCTGCTCAATATAGGTGGTCAGGAGGTTGCAGAATGTGTTTCATTAGTAGTGAGCAGGCAGGAAACTTTAGAGCATCCTTTTTCGGAACTTTAAAAAACAAAGAACAAGAGAGGGGGGAGTGGTAGGGGAAAGAAGGAAAAGGAAAAAAAAAGAACAGGAAAAAAATGGAAATAAAGCTTTTGTAAATAAGGAGGGGAAGAAGGGCTGAAGAGAGGAGAGGAGAATGGGGCAAAAAAAGAAGATCAAGACATATTATGTACAGCTACAAATTCCCTATGATGAATGTGATCATTATATATATATTTATATATCTATATATATATCTCAAAACTATACTAATAAAATTAATTTTTAAAAAATTATCTCTCGAATATGCTCTTGATTAAAAGGAGTATAGAGATTTCAGTTTCTATAGAATATAGAAGTATTTGAAATTAAGGGTCAATTTTCAGATCCCGTTTTTTGATGAACTCTTGACAGGTTAAAGATTTTCTTTAATTTAAAAAAAATCATAAAATTGTGGAGTTATTCAGAGTTATGATGTATTTGATTTCACCGTTAAACACCACTAAATGTCATTCAACATAAAGAGACCACTTTGGAAGTTGCCAGAATTGGACAGTGGGAAGGTAACTTGGAGAAGTTGCCTTAGTCTTGACATTTTAATGCTACTCTCCATACTCTGTACTTCCAGCTGTAAATCTGTAGATAATCTGTAAGTAACCACAGGGAGAAGTGGAGCTGGAGCAATAAATAAACAGGATTTCCGACTTTGCTTTGAATTGCTCCATTACTAAGCTAACCCTGCTTTTGACTGCTCTCATTCTGCACACACATTTCCATGAAGAAAAAGCTTTGGGAGTGCATGGAGGCAAACCTTGATTAAAGGAGATAAGTCAGAGTTCTTTAGGGAAAATGTATGATGATTTAATAAGGTGCAAAGTAGTGTCTCATTTCCATAAGATACTCCTACAAAACTTACCCCTTTCACTTTAAATGTATTCATCTGAACAATGGAACATGTTAAAAAAAAAAAGGAACATGTTAAAAGAGTTCAGTCATCTTCACCCCCAAATAAGATGTTGTGCAGCTCCCATGAAGAATCTTCTCTAACTTGATCTCTGATCAACAGGGTGTCCCTCTTACTTGGAAAAGATGGTAGAAAACTTAGTTCAAGAAAAGTAATATTTCAGAGCTGAATTTTGGTATAGATCCGTCCTTACAGTTTTAGGCTGGACACGGTTGTGCACACCTGTAATCCTAATACTCTGGTAGGCTGAAGCAAGGCGATCACAAGTTCAAGCCTAGCTGGGCAACCTGGCAACCTCGCAAGACTCTGTCTCAAAAAAAAAAAAAAAAAAAAAAGAAGCTGGGGCTCTAACCTGGTTTGAAGGCTCTAGTTCAATCCGCAGCACCCACCAAAGGAAGGGAAAAGCTTACAGGTTCAGTTTTGGTAAGAAAGGCGAAAACCAATATTTACATTTAAACAAGATCCCTAAGCTAGGGTATTATCAGTAAAGAAAAAATGAAAAACAAGATGAAACTAGCCATTCATAAAATAAAAATGAGCCAAAGTGTAAGATCTTTTGTAATAAGTTTCCCACATTGAATTCTTGAACAATGTTAGTTGCTAGAGGGATATTTCATGTTAAACATAAATTTAATAAATATAAATTTAATTCCAGGAATAAGTAAGTGGGAAGAAGTGTTAGTTTATTTTTTTTATTGTGTGTTTTGTATGTCATCCATCCTGTATGGTGCTGCTGGACTGCCCCTTACCCTTGGCACAGGTTGCTGATGATTTAGAGGCAGGAATACAGAACTGTGAAGACGATGGGTTTTGTGTGCACTGCGAGCTCCATTTGCATGTAACTCTTTCAATTTTTTGTTAAGTCATTTTTTTTTAATTTTTTTATTATTTTTGCCAAGAACATGTATTGGTACATTGTATACATAATGATCATAATCAACATGGTTATTTTGTACCTGTACATGATACATCTTGGTTTTCCCCCCTCTTCCCCCCTTCCCCTCCCCTCCCTTCCATTCACCCACACCCCCCTATTTGCAACAAGTGTAGCTACACTTTACCATTTTTTCCCCTTGTTAAGTTATTTTGAATACTTAACTTTCCTAAACCTTAGTTTCCTGAGGATAATAATTGTACCAATTGCAGAGGATGATTATGAGAATTAAATGAGGTAATGGCTATAAAGTTTTTAGCACAGCATGTGATAAGCGCCCAATAAAGTTAAATACTTTTATTATAACTGCTGCTACTGTAGTTGTTGAATGAGCTCTTGCAGTGTGTTGTGTTCACTTTCTACACTTCCATTTTAAAGAGAAAAACTCCCTTATTCTGTAAAACAGGACATTATCTATCAATGCTTTAAAGATCAATTTATCACAGTCTTGAAAAGCAAACCCAAATTCATGGTGTTTTTATGGGGGAAATGTAAAGCAAAAATTACTTTCACATTGCTGTATTTCTTTTCAAGGAGTCTTCAGAAAATTTGGTAGTGTATATAAAATGCCAGTTGCTTTCTCAATGTTTAATTTCTAATTTCAGTCAAGGTGAAAGCATCACTTAGTTTTTGGAAACTGTAAGTGGTAGGTTACGATGGCATCCTGTTTTGGATTGCTAGGGAAATTTGCTGGTGTTCCCTCTAGCACTCGAGAGGTCAACCCACCTGACTACATATGAGTCAGTATACAGGTGTATATATAGTTAGTTCTATAGTACTTAGGTTTACTTTGTTAAATTAAACTTTAAGCTTACAGATACTGTCCTTAAACCCCGTGATCCACTTTACCCTTTGTTGTTACTAACACCTTCCTGTGCACTCTCCAAGACTCTGAGATGACATTTCACTTTGTTTAGGGCTGGATTTCTGTCCAGGGACACTGAAGGCAGCTGTGAACTCAGTTGATGTATGAAGGCTGTACCACTTCAAATCTTTTTAATGCTTCTTTATCCTAATTTATTTTTCTTAAAAAATAACTTCATATGCTTCAAAGTGAGACAAGAACAAAAGAGGGTTGTTGTGGTTTACTAGGAAATTAAAAAATTGTCAACAAGCTGATTGACATTTTCTTGACTATGTGGAGTTTACATTTCTGGAGAAAATTTTTATCTATCTTATAGCACCATTGTCACTTTTTAAAGTTTACTATTTAAAATATATAATTTTAGAGTTAAAGGAGACTTCCCTAAGAACTGAGCCTGCTGTTCAAGGTTTTGTTCATTAGGAAAGAGTATAGTTACATCTCTGCTCCACTTTAAATGTAAAAGGATAAAGGCTTTTTGTTTATCATCACACTCAATACACTACAGTTTCTAAGTATTTTAAATACTTTTATGGTGTGTATGTATTTCTTTATATTTTATATTTTAAAAAATATTGATAAAAATGAGATTAGAAAACCTATTATCTAAGGCCCACCAGATACCATGTATTGACCAAATGTTGTGTATAATATTTGTATTACTGTATTGGCCTGTAATATGTATAAGACTATATAAAATGAAATCTTCCCTTTATATCATAAAAATAGCATAGAATAGTTTCAATTCAGGATGTCATACTTTCATTGAATTTGAAGTTTAGAGAAAGGAAAATGTTTTGTATATGCCGTGTATTCAAAATTTTTCAGAATATATCTAGTGTTTTCCAGGTTATTTTTTCAAAAGTTTGCCTTGTACTTTGATATCATACTAATGAGTATTTGTGAAAAATTTGTAACAACCCCATGAACTTTGTCATGTTGAAAATGTTCTATATTTACTGTCTAGTGTGGTAGGCACTAGCCATAGCCATGATCATTTAGCATTTGAGATGGGAGTGAGACTGAGGAACTGAAAGTTTAATTTTTATTAATTTTAATTTAACCACACGTGGCTAGTAACTTCATGTAGCCCCACTCAAGGCATTACCAAAATGACAAATTTTTTAAATTACCAGAAAATAAGATACAGAATACAACTAGAATCAGAAAAGAGTTTTTGTTATGTAAATAGCCAGTGTAGTGTAAGCTTTGTGTTTCCAGTTTTGTTTTCTCTTAATTCTTACTAAGTGGCCCTGCACAATATGTACCTCATGTCTTTTGGCCCTGCTAGATAGGATATAGTGGTTCATACATGGTAAAGTTGACACAGCTCACTTCGTTTTGGAGTACATTTTTGCTTTGTCCTAGCCAGTTGTTAAACACAACACACTGTTTTAAGAAATGTGAATAGAATGTCTTATTTTAAGGTATAAATGATACTTTTAAAAGTTAGAAATCCCAAAGAAGTTGTAGTCACCTTTTTTTTAATAAAATGTTTAAAATGTCTAAGGCACATTGTATGTTAACTGATATTCTCTAGGCTTTTTTTTTTTTTTTTTTGGTCAGTTAATTAGGTCATAGATAGGATATCAGTTAATAGAAAATAGTTTTACATATTCCATGGATCTTCAAGAGTCTGACTTACTGTGACTAATACTGTATGTTGATGGTATATTCAGGTTAATTGCTGAGCATTAGGTTTAGCTTAAATTTATGTTATATAAATATGTATTTATAAAGTTCTAAAATACCAATTTTGTATCTTCTTGCTGGAGAGAAGAGCCCTGTTCTTTGGAAACTAGAAATAATCATTCTCTTATGAAAAGTTGAGTTCCTAATATTTGTTCTTACCCAGTTGGAAATGTCTCACCTTCTGCTGGCATTAGGGTATGAAAATGATTGTAGGTAAACCTAGGATTTCCCTTGAGAAAAAATTTAGCCCTTGTATTAAATCAGAATTTCAGAAGAGCTCTGTCCAGTGCAGTCTTTTGGGATGATGGAATTGTTTTCCAGTATGGTATCCTGTAACTACTTGCTATTGGGAAGACCTTAAAATGAGAATGGTGAGATGAAAAACTAAAATTTAAACAGTATTTCATTTTAATCAATTTAAATGTAAATATCTACATTTGGCTAGTTTACTGCCATATTTGACTAATGCATTAGCATAATTCTAGACCCATAATTAGTAGAGTAGTAGTCTTCAAACTTTTTTTGTCCCCTAAAAGACTGGATTAATAAATTAAAATGTGTTTGTCTGAGTCATGGGCATCTCATTAGACAGGTACTTGTTTCCAGGATGGACTGAAGCACTCTCAGTTGGACATTTCTTACTGTAGTTCTCTGCCTTTCAGGTAAGGGATTTTCTGTAAGAGGTTCATGAAACCAGAGGTTCATATACTCTAGGACAGTGCACTATAATAAGATTTGGGATGGGTAAAAGGCAGTTTAGTAAAGAGAAGTGCTTGTGGAGAGGAAACTGGAAGAGGAAAGATAGCAGAAATCTGATCATTTGTAATAGAGTTCATGTGGTTGTTAGGAAACTGGACATGGTTCTTTAAGTGACCCTGTTCTTTAGAAACTCTTGAAGGTTCTGCCGGGTTTCACTTATCCTGGTTTAGAAACAGCTAGTTAGGACTTTAGTATTGTGGGGTTTTTTTTTGTTTTTGTTTTTTGTTTTGTTTTTGAGACAGGGTCTTGCTGTGCAGTTCGGACTGACCTTGAACTCACTGTGTAGCCCAGGGTAGCCTTGAACTTGCAGTGATCCTCCTGCCTCAGCCTCTTGAGTGCAGGGATTACATTTGTGGGCCACCATGCCCAGCAGGACTTTAGTATTGTTTCTTAGTTGTTGTCATCATCATCTTCTCCTCTTCCTCTTCCACTGCCCTTTATATGTTTGCAGTATATAATGAACACATTCATCATAGGGAATTGTTACATATATATTGCATTTTGATTCTTTTTACTTTCCCTGCCCTCCTGCTCCCCCATCCCCTTTCCATCTCTACAGAGTCTATCTCCCTGTTTCCTGTTATCGTTTATGGTGCTCTTTCCATTGTTTGTATTTTGGGTTTCTCATAGAAGAAAAACATGCAATATTTTAATCTTTTGCATGTGATTTTTTTTCACTTAGCATTAATTTTAGTGTCTAGCTTACTAGAAGACACCACATCCTGTACATGCTACTTCAGTGTGTTGCAATATGTTGTTTTGGTTGAATTATATGAAGATGATCAGCCCTCACACAGTTATAAAAGAATAATATTCTAATGTTTTTCCAGATAATTATAGATGCATTTTGATATTATACCAAAACTTGGCAAGTTTCTTAAATGTCAATTGGAATGTGGGAGCTGAAGCTGTATCAGTTGAATTTTTATACAGTTACTTTAGAGTCCATTGGTCTGTGGCTTGCGCTTTGAATAGTTCTGTTAACCATACACAGTTTCAAAACATCATATGTTATTTTGACGATATTCATTGAATTATGTCAATCTTCCAAATCTTGTGCACAATTTTTTTTTTAAAATCACCTTTGTTGATATTACCACTAGCTTGTCAGAAAAGTCTTTAAATGTTGGGAAGTTAGCAAGCTCATGTTTATTTTAAACATTCTGATTTTTGTTTGAAAGCTCATAGTTCAGTATTGTAAACAAATGCTAGCTTTCCTTGAAGTGACTGGCTTATTTTGTTTACTTCAAGAAAATTACTGCCAAATACCTAAGCCTGTGTTTGAGTTGTTCTTTCAAATAAAAGAAGTGTTTCATGAAGAAAGGTAGCCAATTCAACTTGAATTGCCCTTTAACTTGGTCCGGACAGTTTCACTAGTGCTTTTTGTGGGGCTGGGTTTGGTGCTTCAGTGTGTAGCAGAAATACTTCCTGTGTATTTCCCTTTTCTTCATACTGAAAAGGGTTAGGAATAATAAAAATCAATTTTTACTATTTTATCAAGGACATTCTTAAGGAAGCTGGTTTTTTTCCTGTTAATGTGAATTTGTGGCCACGGGGAGAATAATGATAACTAGTACAATTTGCTTCACTGCCCAGATTGCATTTGCACCAGCAGTGTAAATGCAACACAGTGAAAAAGCCAGATGATGTCTTAGTATATTATAAAGCAGTTCAGTTTGCCGTGGATGGCCTGAGAGTGCCTTGGGGACCTCCCAGGGATCCATCAAACTCACTTTGAGGACCAAGTTAAAGGGCAATTCAAAGTAACAACTTTTCTTTACAAAATTGAAAAAAATCCACGTTTATTTACGAAAAAATCTAGCCAGTGTTTGGAAGTGGTAAGGTGAAGCGGAATTGGGCTGCTGGCTGTCACTCCCTCACCTTGTCTTGAGCTGGAGTGAGTCTAATACCTGTGAGAGAATGGAGCAGACAGACTGGTTTTTGCCATTGAGCAACTTGTGGCTTCTGCTTCTCCTTTTTTACAACCTTTTGTTGAGTGAGCATTTACAGTAAACACCTCAGTTCAGACTGAACCCTGGAAGCATTTCTATTGCTGCACAGAGGTGAACTACTCTCAGTTAGGACCACACCCTGTTGCTCTAGGGAGGAAGAACACACCATGCACAGCCTTTTCTGACTTTTGTCTCTGGTACTTAAAGATTCTCTTCATGAAAATAATGTCATTAGTATGTGAAAAATGGGATTTTTAAGAAAGGAAGGCGGCTTCCCAGGTGGGCTTCAGAGGGTGGCTTAGTGGGGTCATTGATTGATTCATTTATTTATTCAGCACATGTTGAATGCCTAGGATGTAATAAATGTAACACAATGGTAAATGATACCTTTCTCTTGCCTCCAAAGAGCTCAGCTGTAGCTACCACCAAGCAGTAAGAACATGCTAGAATTGACAGATGGTAGATGTTGGTGAAGAGTGGGCAGGAGGTTGAGTTAGAGGGCAAAGGGAGACCATTCAGTTTGGGATTAGACAAGGCTTCCCAGAGGTTTTCAGCTTCAGAAATCCAGAATTGATTAGGTTCCTTAGGTTTGACTCTTAAAGATGGTACTGAGAACTGCTCCCCGAAGAGTAGAGAAAAATTAATGCTTTGGGTTTTATTTGACAGTATTTACAATTTCTCCCATTTCCTTCTACTTTCAAGGTACATAGAAACCCAAATCCATAATCAGACCTTGTTTGGTGAGAATTATAGTAGGAACAAAGGGCTATGTATTCCCGAGGTTTATTTAACTAGAATTTGCACCATGGCTTCCTTATCTCTGCCACATAGCAAAGGTTTTCTCAGTAGAGTTTTTCTTTAATCCATCTATTCCCCAGGCCTTGTTGGCCCAGTAGCTAAATTAATGTCTTTTGGACTTTTAACAGGCTTTACCTCATTAATATGTTTTTACCAGGTTTGACAAAATTGATCATTGTACTACTTTGTGTTAGTTTTTTGAGTGCAATTGACTGTTGATGTTTCCAGAACTCATTTAGGTATAGTTAGGTATTTTTTTTTTTAAACCATGCTTTAGAATAGATTTCTTTGGTAGATATTTTTCTCATATATTATTTTTATTAATTCAACAACATTCAAAAATATTTATTAACTGCCCATTCTCTGCCAAGAATTGTTCTAGGTATAGCAGTGGTTATAGAGCTAACATTCTAGTAAAATGGGCACTAGTTGTTAAATAAAGTGTGTGTGTGTGTGTGTGTGTGTGTGTGTGTGTGTGTGCAGCAATATCAATTGTGAAGACAAAGCTGAATAAGGATATAGAGAAGTTTGGAGGGCGATAATGTAGTTAAATTGGTTTAATAATGCCTCCTTAGATGGAGACAATGAGCTGAAAACCTGAATAAAGTGGAAGGGGGAAGTTTCATAAACATCTGGGGGAAGATTACCCTTTCCAAAGGCTGAAGTGTGCTTGGTATGTCTGAGGAGCAGCCAGGAGACCAGTGTGTTTAGAGAGCAGTGAGGAAGAAGAGTGGTTGGAGCTTTGGTTATGAGGATAATTAGGGGTCACAATAGATCCTGTGAGCTAAAGTAAGGAGTTTGAATTTTATTGAGTGCGGTAGAAAGCTACTGAAGAGTTTTGAGCAAGAGCGTGACATCAACTCTTGTGTATTTTACCAGGATCATACTATTTTCTGTGAGGAATAGATAGGAAGGCACATGTAGTTGTACAGGGGAACAAATTGAGGGCTATTACAGTGGATCAGGCAGAATGTAGTAGTGGTTTACACAAGTGTGGTGGTCAGATATTTCAAGATAGTGCTGACAAGATTTATTGACAAATTAGAAACAGGATTTGAGAGAATGATAGATAGCAAGATTTTTAACTTAAGCAGCCAGAGATTGGGAACACTATGGAAGCAGATTAGGACAGAAAAATCAAGTTTGATTTAGAAAAGTTAGTATGGAGATGCTTACTAGACTGAAGCAGAGATTTCACATAGGCAGTTGTTATAGGAATTCAGAATTTAGAGGAGAAGTTGGGCTACAGCAGTGATGGTAAACCTCTCAGAGCTTTCAGTGATAGAAACAGCTCACCTTAGCATGTGTGCCATAGGTTTGCCACCCTTGGGCTAGAGGAAGGAGTTCATGAGTTGTCATTATGTAGGTGGTACTGTATTTTCTGCTGTAGGCCTAGATGAAGTTATTTGGGTAGGAGAAAAGTATGAAGATGAGACACTTGTCAGTACTTCATTTATTACTCTAGATTAGAAGACCCAAGAAAAGTCGAATAGTTGGAGAGGGAGAAAAATACAGAAAGGTGAATATCGTGGAACCCATGTAAAGAAAGACTTTCTAGACTGGAGTAATTGTGTCAAATATTATTCGTAAAATAAGGTGAGAATCAAATCTTAATAGTTTCAGTCTTAAAAGGACAGTCTTCTCCATATTCTTACGATCTTTCCTACAACATAGTAGATCAATTCATTTTTTAAAAAGTCGGAGTCTTGCTGTGTATCCTAGATTGTCCTGAAACCCAAGATCTTTCTGCCTCAGCCCCCCAAGTCCTAGGATTACAGGTATACATCATAACACTTGGTGCTCAACTCATTTTTCTGGTGGTGGTGGAATTTAGCAGAGTTCTGAATGTGAGTTAATAGTTCACTAAGAGAAATTTAAGACAGCACTTGGCATCCATGTCCCAGGCTATATTGGCCCCCAAGATAAACTCGCCAAGCTCCTTATGATCTTAGGAGAGAGCACCTGCACGTATGTAGTGTAGTGCTGGGTGCGATGAATTATATGTAGAAGGTGATGATAGAACAGTACCAGTTAGTTAATGGCATCACCAATATTGTATTAAAACAAGACCCATTGACTTTCGGTCTCCATTCCCCTTGCTTCATTTGGCACTGTCTTCACATGTGTTAAAAAAAAAAAAGATAACCAATCTTAAAGCCTATGAAAATATTTATGAGAGGGTGTTCTGTTGCAGAGAACTGTGGGAGAAATCAGTCAGTCAGGATAAGAAATGAGATTTCCGTTGGCTTCACCATTAGGAGATCATGTCACTGTGCGTTGCTTGTCCCACTTCCTATCATCTGCGACCAGTAAAAGCAGGTTGTTTGTGTGGGCAGGGGAGACAAGGGTCTGCAGTATTGTTTGAATAGCAAATGAGGATTTCTTTTAAATCTTACATGTCATCTTTGTAATAAATGTGGATTTTGCAGTCCATTCAAACATGCCATGTTTGTTTAGCAGTTAAATTATTTAGCTCCTACCTCAAGTCCTCAAGCAAAAATTCTGATGCTGAAGGGAGACATGCTTTTGGGTTGCCTTAAATACCCCGTGGTATACTTGCTTTCTGCCCTTAGGGCAATACTCTTGCTGGTGGTCTTATAACACCTACTTCACAACCTTGGAAATGGAAAATTTCTTAAAATGTAGACAAATGTCTCACTGGGATAAAGTAGGCAAGGTCCTCAGAGGCTTCTGGCCAATGCCAGTAGAGAATATCTGCCTGAAATTTCCTGCTAAAGAACTGGGCATGTTCAGGTCCCTTCAGTGAAAGGTACTAGGTTCTAGCCAGGCTGGACGGAATCAAGTATGAGGACTGGGTTCCTGGCCCTTCCAGGTGCTGTGGGCCAGGGACCCAGGTCTGGGCTCTAGGCTGCCATTCTTCATGTGTCTTCAGTATTCCCTGTCAGGAGGTTCTTTCTTAACGTGTTCGTGCTGGTGGTACATGTATGACTAGCCCATCGAGAGGCTTGTACCTCTGGTAGCACAAATAGATCTAACCACTTTTATTGTTCTTCTTACTAATAAAATTAATAAAAAAGTCACCTGATGGGACAGTCATGCATGTATCACTGGTACCTCAAGCTGCCGAGCAGCAAGACATGAATTATAGCCCAGTTGTGAACATGTTACACCATAACTAAGCAAAGCCTTATCTTCCTCTGGGTGTTTGTCCTTTTTCTTCCCTAGTCACAGTGAGCTGATTGTAGTGCTTCTAAATGTTTTCACTCCAGAACCTTTGACCGAGAATCCTTACTCCTTGTTACAGCTTATATCTAGGTATCCCCCCAAAGCCCCATGCATGCCTGGGTGGGGCTTTTCAGAGTTGGCTGGTTCTAGGATGTGTAAATATAGATTAAAGGTGTGTGATAACTAAATCACTCCACTGATTGGTTTAGCATAGATCTGGGTATGAATAATGGGAAGACCCACTCTGGGTGTGGGTGACATCATTCAGGCTGCAACCTGAATGGTGGAATTAAAGGGAAAGAGAGACTGGTTGCTGCTGCTGCTGCCTCCTACCTGCCTTGCCATGGACTGCTTCTTTTCTGTGATGCTCCTCTGCCATGCCACCCAGCCTCAGAGCCAGCCAACTATGGACTAAACTTCCTCAAACCGTGAGCTAAAATAAATCTTTCCTCCTTTAATTTGTGAGTGTCTGGTATTTTGTCCCAGCAAGGAGAAAGTAACTAAGACACTTCTAGTTAGAAATCTCTTCTTCTTCAAAGCCTTTTCGGCCCTTACCAAGTGCGAGGCCTAGGCTGCTCACCTTCACCAGTCCAGTTTCTCTGTATAGTGATCGTCATTCAGCTGCTCACCTTGTGTGGGAGCACAGTACAGGGTTTTGAAGGGAATGTCCTTAGAATCTTCACTCTCACTAACAATTTGTGCGACAGTGTGAATTGAATTACAATGCTTCTCTGAGCCTCAGTTTTCTCCCTTCTGACATGGGACTCATACTTGGAGTAGTGCGTACTTGTACTACTATCTAGTAGTGTTGCTGGGAAGATTAAGTAAGATGATATATGTAATTTGCTTACAGTTGTGCCTGGTAGATGATATAGTTGATTGATTGTAATTTATTGCTGCTATTAATGCCACATTATTACTATTGTTTCTATTACTGGGACTATTTTTTGGCTAGTATTCTCTGTTGCTGTATTCTAAGTGGAATGAAGTCAGGGTCTCTGCCCACCACCACCACCACCACCACCACCACCACCACCATCATCACCATCATCATCATCATCTCCTTAGTGCATAGCATTCACCAGGCATTCATCGAATGTTCATTGTATTCATTCGGAGGTGTGGATGTGAGGAGAAACCTTGAGTAATTGGGAGGAGAGAAATGATCTTCAGGGCTGTCTTGTTGGAAATGTCTCCTGGCCTGAGCTGTACTGATGGCTGGAAGTGAGTCAGGATTGAGGATTATGTGGCAGCAGTGTGCAACACTCTGGGGAGAGTGACTGGATAGTATAGGACTTCAGAAGTGAGACCAGCCGAGAAGGAGGGAGTTGTCCTGGTCATCATTGTCCAGTGGCAACAGAATGTGAACCACACAGGTAATGTGAAGTTGTCTAGTCATCATATTAAAAGTAAAGAGAAACAGGCAAAATTAACTAATATATTTCATTTAATGGAAAGCATATCCAAAATGCTGTTTAAACATATAGTTTCTGAATATTATTTCAACAAATGATATTTAATGTAAAAATACTGACAAGATATTTTTACTGCCCTCCCACCTCTAATAAGTCTGTGGGATCGCAGTTTGGACTGGACACCTTCTCAGAGCTCCATAGCTTCATGTGGCTGGTGGGTGCCACATTGGACATCCTGGGTCTTGATAAAAGACAGTTAGGAGGCAGTGGGTTTTGGATTAAGATAGTAGCCATGTGGGTAGAGAGCGGGCAAAGGGCTTAAACAGGACAGGATAACTGCCACATTTCTTGTATTTTTTAGGTGAATCATGGCCTTATAGGTAGAAGAATTCAGGAAAAAGAATGTAAGTTTTATTTTTGTTTTTAGATGAGGTGAGCTGATGAATTAAGCTTTGGAGTATGAGGTTTAGGTGAGACATTGTACTTCATGGATTTGGAGTTTAGTCCTTGAATGTTTTATAGTCTTGAGGCCTGTGAAGTGAATCTGAAGCTCTGTGAACCGTACGGAGAGTCTGCCCTTGGGCCTGCCCATCTTGTCTTGCTCCCACCATTCCTCTGACTTGAGAGCACTCTTCTTGGGCATTAGGGAAAGTTAGTTGATCACTCTTAAACTCACAGATGGACTATGGTCAGAGGAAAAAAAGAGAAGCATACATGGTCGTAATTCTCAAACGTGCCTTACTGTTCCATCTGAAGTGACTGAGATATTTCATGAGCCATTTGGGTTTTAAAGTTTGTATTAAAAAGTATGACTGATGTAGATTATTACTGGAAGATGTCTTTACCTTTTTGTTTTTGGAGATAAAATTCTGAGAACTTTTTGTAGGTCTCTGTCAAGGCAGTGCTTCTGTTTGGCAGTGTCTTTCCAAGAACAGGGTAAATATGATTCTGATTTGTTCATAGTAGGGAAGCCATGTTGCTGCAACACTATGTAGAGTGCCAGGGGCTGAGAGTGTAGCTCGGTGATAGCGCATTGGCTAGAGGTATGCATGAGGCTCTGGGCTTGAACCCAGTATACAAACACTGTGTAGAGTACTCAGAGATGTGATTAAAAGCTTCATTCATTCATTCATTCATTCATCGATCATCAGTCAACAACGTTGTAAATTTATAGTGTACCATTCTTTTTGCAAAGTCGCAGAGGTACAGAAATAAGCTGATTTCCTTTTTGAAAATCCCACTTACCATGCAGTGGTGTAACTACAACAAAGGGACACAAATGCAGAGTCGCATGGGAATATATTCACAGCTTAATTATTTGCAGGGCCAGGAATGAAGGTGGTGCTTAAAATAGGTAAAAAGGGAGGAGAAATTTACACAGACATAGTACAGAATATGGTGCTTTCAGTGGACAGTAAGTGTTGCAGCACTGCCCTGGACTAGTCAATCAAGTGTACTTTCATTTACACATGCATTTATCTGTTCAACCAAAGGTTTAAGGCACTGTGCTGGGTACCATCGGGGTGCAGCTGTTGTAAGGTATAAATGTATAAGACACCTGAGTGCCTTTTCCAAGAGAAAAGAGAGCACATTAGCAGCTGCCGAGGGTGGAGACATGACATCCGCGTTGACGTTTGAAGATATGGTGAGACTTTGATACTCCACCCACAAATACTAAGCCTACACTACGTCTGTCAGTCCCTGCATTAGGTGGTATGTATGTGTGTGTGTGTTAGTGTTATAAAAGAGGAGTGAACTTGCTGCTCCCTGCTGTCCTTCAGCAGCTCACAGTCCAGAGGACAAGAAGATTTAATAATAAGTAGTCAAGTGATGTGATAAATGTTCCTTGGCCTTGGGAGGGCACTTGACTTCAGCTGCAGGGATCAGGGAAGGCCTCAGGAAGGTGTAATGTTGAAATTGAGTTTCGAAGGTTGAGTAGGAATTAACTGGGAGGGGAGAGTGGAAGAGGGTGTACTAGATAGGCAGAATATGTCCATAAGCAGTAAATTGGGAAAGAGCACAGTGCTTTTGTGTGACTACAGTTGTTAGGTGTGGCAGGAGCACAGATGTGGTGAAAGAACAGGACTCAGGCTGGGAAGGTGGTTTGGGGCAGAGCCTGACCCAGCCACACTGAGGCTTTTGGTTTTGAGTATAGCTAACAGGGAACCCGCCATAGATATACAAAACATACACAGACTGCATTTTAGAATGATGTCTGTGCTAAGATTCAGAGAGTGTATTAAAGAAGATGTAATTCATGAAGAAACCCTTCGGTCCCAGAGAAACACAGATGGAGGAAGAGGATTTGGAGAGGAGGCAGGTTTTAACTACCTTTGGATGTGACCCCTGAGGGTGAGGAGAAAACAGGGCTTCTGCCTGACTTTGGTGACCGAGTATCCTAGTGACATCAAAAAAGATGGGAAAGTGGGGATAGTTAGTAGAAAGGTAAGTGATTTTGACTTTTGGTATGCTGATCTTGAGATACCAAGGGAAGCATCCAGTTTCAGGTGGAAATAAGCACCTGGCCATGTCACACGGAGAGTAGAATCTTAAGGATCACCAAAATTTAAGGGAGGACATAGATTGCAAATTGGGAAAGGGCGAATGGTCAGTAACAAGATACAACAGAGTTATTCTCTCCACTTTGATTTTTTTAAAAAATTGCACATCTATATAAAAGTCAGAGGAATAGTACAATGAACACATGATAATTTTTACCCAGGACTAACAACTGTTAATTTTTTGTTACATTCGTTTTAATCTGTTTCTGCCTGAGTACTCTGGAAGGAAGAAAGAAAGGTAGCCATGGAGATTATTTAGTAAAGGGCTCTGAGGGGAGAGGCAGCCTGTGTAAAAGCCCTGAGGTAGAAGGATATTTAGCTAATGTTTGCTGATAAGCAAGGAATCCATGTGACTGGAGTGGAGAGAGAAAGGGGAAGAATTACAAGATAACAGGGTTAGAGAGATGGTGGTAGTCCATGCCATGTAGGACCTTGTAGGCCAGCATGAGGTCTTTAGATTTTCCTGAGAATAAGATGGGAAGGTATTGGAGATCTTTAAATATAGATGTGATGTGACCTGATTTAAAGGATCACTCAGACTATGTAGCAGATAGACAGGGATAGAGGGCAAGGTTGGAAGCAGTGAGGTCCGCTCTAGAGACTGCTGCAGTGTTCCAGGCAGGGTCTTCTGTGGCTCAGACAAGGCCCGCAGCAGGAGAGAGGCCACTGGAAGAGTAGTCGCTGGGTTAAAGGTGGAGTCAACATTTACAGGTGGACTGGAGGTTGAACATAGGATTAAGTGAAAGGTCAAGGATGACACCAAGTATTTAGTTTTTGCTATTGAGGGAATGAAGAAGCGATTTGTGGAGGTGGGGCAGGGTGGAAAAATAAAGAATCTACTTTAGAATATGTTGAGATTGAGATGCCTACTGGGGTAGCCAGTTGGATATATTGAATAGACAGAAGTCTAGAGTTCAAGGGAGTATTCTGGGCTGGAGAAAGGACTTTTAAGAAGCATCAGCATGTAGATAGACTCTAAGAGTATGACTCTGAGTGAGGGAAGAAGCCTGGTTAAGATGAGATCCAAGGTTGGAAGTCTGGAGCACCTCAGAAATAATAGATCACGAAGATAAGAAACTGGGAAGAACTTGCAAGGTAGGAGAATGAGTTTCAAGAGATGTCACTTGAAGAAATGAAGAGTGAGCTGCTACGTCAGGTGCTACTACTAGGTCAGCTGAGAAGAGAGATCACAGGGGTCACTTTGATGAGAGCCATTTTTGTGAAATACTAGCATGATTTAAGCAAATTCAAGAGTAACAGGAGAAGTGGTGAAGGCAACAATATATATTGTCACTTTTTCAGAGACTCTTCTGCAAGGGAGCATAAAAGCAGAGCAAGAGTAGGAGGAAGACAGGTCAAGAGAGGCTCAGTAAATATTTGACAGTGTGAGGTGGGGTAGATGAGTTGCAGGTAGGAAGAACTGGTCAAGCAGGAGACAAATTTAAAAGTAGCTTGGTAGATCAATTTGGAGGAGATGGCTATTTAAATTGCTCCCTAAGGCAAACTTCTTTTAAATGACTGCTTTAAAAAATGTTGCTGCAAGGGTGCTGTGTTGGGGTGAGAGAAGTCAGGGTAGGGTTTGCCTTGGCTGTGTTTCTTAGTTTCCCAGACCCATTGCACCTTGGCGGCGAATTTCTTGTGCTGCTGCAACTGCGGGCTCAGCTGTGTTCAGCTATGCTCAGCTATGCTGTGAGGAATTTGGGTGCCTTAAGGCTTCCCTGTCCTTACTCCCAGAAGTCAACATTGCCGCCCCTTGACCCTGCCCAAGGTCTCACAAGACCTTTTCTGGGTGAGACCTTCCTTGTCCAGTGGCTCTTGCTTGTGATTTCTCATGGTGCTGGGCCTTAGGCTGAATGACTTCTGTTTTTTTGTTTTCTCTGCCTCCCCCTCCACCTCTCTGTGGCTTATTTGTAATGGATCTAGGACTTACTTAAAAGGTTCACAGTATGAATGAATTTTGTATACCTAAGCATTATTACTTTATGCATAGTGAGCTGTTTGATAAATTATTTCATAAAACAATATATTGAACAGAGACTAAAGTTACTTTAAGAAACCTCTTAGGTGTTTGTTAAGTATCTGTGAAATGAGACTGTGTAGTATTGAATGTTCTGAAAGATTTTTTTCAATGGGAAAAGTAAATCATATTTGGAAGGTTTCATTTAAGTTTCTAATTCTGATATATTTTTATTTAATCTGACTTTTCTAATATAGGTTCCCAAATTAATTTTTTTTCAATCTGACAAATTTTCTAAATATTTTCCTCTGAAATTATCTTTACTTCCCTCATCCATCTTAACAAATGCTTGCTTCCTTACTTCATTTCTTTTAGCTGTGCAAGGCTGAAAGGAGAGGCCCCAGAGGGTCTCAAAGTTAGAAGAGGCTTTATAGATCAGCTCATCCAGCTTTATCTTAGATGAGGAATTTGAGGCATCTTGAGTTGATTGTCTGCTGTAACTTGATTGTTATGGTTAAAAGCCAAACGTAATATTAGATTCTCTAGCTTCAGTCTACTCTTTCTTCCTTTTAACAACTTACCTGAAAGGAGCTGCCAATATGTGGAGGAATATCCCCAAGGAAGTCTGATACTCTTTGTCTGGTACCTACGTACCTGGGTGAGGTGGCCACAGAACCCCAGCAACCCTGTGAGCAAGGCCTTGCTGGCATTAGGGCCATCTGGGCAAGACTGCCATGAGGCTGCCCCCCACCTGCATTAGTTTGGTCCTTCCTGGTTGGCGGTAAAGCCATCTGCATGTTGTTTCCTGTTTGCCAGCTGTCCCTGGGGATGGTCACAGGTATAAAAATCCGGGAGGTTGTTCCCCCAGTAATTTCTGTTTACTTTTCTGAATTTGCTATTGTAAAAACTAAAGAGAAAATCTTCAAGCTTTTGGATTAGAATTGGTTAGTGTGCATTAAATACTAGATGATTATTATGCTTTAGAACTACAAAGCTTATTCTAATACTAATTACATTCTTATTCCCCCCACTTGTATTTTAAAAATGCTAGAATATAAGTATTTTTATTTTATGCAGAAATGAAGATTCTCTATGAGAAGTCACCTGAAGTAATATATTTTCAAATCGTTGGTGAATTTTTTATATAAACAAGTTAATACAGAAATAAGTTACTCAAATACAATCTGTAGATTAATAGTATCTCTCTCTAGCCATTTCACTGTTCAAGTATTTTCAAATAGACACAAATGTAAGAACTGTGAAGAAGGCTTTGCTGAATGGATGTTACCTCTGTGGCCAGGCTAAATCACACAGCTGTTCCAAGTGAAACAGCTCAGTTCAGAGGGTACTGCTGTTTTATAACCATATTTAAAACTCTGTTCCTTTTTTACTCCCTCAACCTGAATTCAAAGATATAATGGATCCCATTATAGGTAAAAGGTCTGTGACTCAGCCATCGAGCTACTCAAACTCCTGGCTGTTTTAATTGCCACCATTAAAGCTTTAGTACTTTTATCTCATAAAAATAGATATCATTGATGTAAAATGTGTGCCTACTGAAGATACATGTGTCCCTCTGCCCTTACAGTTAGCTAATCAGCCACCCTAGTCTGAAGTTAGTTAGGTTTTATGCAGATGGGAACACGACATAGATCACAAATTTGTTCTGATTTAGTGACTTAATTAAGGTGAAATTCCAGTAGTAATAAGAGCAACACCTAGTTATCCTCTCTCCCATAAAGAATCTTATTTTTGTTTATATTAAATGTTTGCATTTAATTTATGGAACAGTGGTGAATTTTTTACTAAGCTCTTTCTTGTACTCAAGAGAATAGTGTTTCTCTAACACTGAGATTTCAGTGATTCAAGGAATATACACGAAACACTGTCTTGTCCCTGTTTGACATGTCTGTTTGGATTTAAGTATGGTAATTTGAGGTGTTTACTTGTAGACAAAAGAAAAGTCCTGCAAAGGGGAAAATATCAAGATGTGAAGAAAACTCCAAGAACACAGTGGGGGCTAAGTGTTAAGGTGTGAAAAGCAAGGTTGTTGTGTGCTTTTCCTTCCAGTCTGCTGGTACATCACAGTCATTCATCATTCATGTCGTTGCACACAAGTGAAATGTCTCTAGAAGATGAGGACATCTCAAGAAAGTTTAGCTGTCTACCCATCATGCATATACTTATTTCTCTGTTACAAAAATAGCAAATAATTGGTGAGGCATTTCATTAGGTTATTTTGTTCTGCTGTTTTAATTGTGGAATTGTATTTGGATAAAAGAAAAAATCTGATTATGAAAGGGACTCAAATTCAAACAGTTCTAAAACTAAAACCTACCCACACAAAACATTTGTGAGCTAATATACATAGCTAGGCTTCTTTTCTTGCCCAGCTGTGTAGATTCAATTATAATAATTTTCTCAGTTGCATAACATTGCTGTTTGTTTATTACTGCGTTATTAGTCAGTGAATGAACCTCCCTCTTTTTGACCCTTCAGCAGTGTTTATAAAATACTTAATTGCTTTGGTGTCTTCTGTTTGGTTTGTAATTCCAGCTGGAAGGAGTCATGGGGACATGGTCCCCTTTAAGTGTTAACCAACTGTTTCTCATGTGCAGTAAACTTTCTTTAAAAGTATTAAGAGACTTTAACATTGCTTATTGTGCAGTTTTTTCAATTTTTTTAAGCTTGAAAATGAAGAGTTTTTTCTTTAGTAATCTCCTCCCTGTGATTGTTTTAAGTGGTAGATAACTAATGTGTACTGTAGCTTTTCAAAATACTGTGTGAAATCCACTGGACTGCCCTCTCTGAGTGGGTCGCACCTCTGTCCAGTTGATACCTTAAAAGCACACTTCTTGCCATTACGTCTTCCCCCTCTTTGGAGAGAAACATCAGCAGGACTGCACGAGCAGCTGTACTTAGGAAGTGTGCATAGTGGAGGTGAACATGGGCTTTGTTCTGCTCCCATCTCTTCTCATCAGCTTTTTTGTGACTTGGGACGTGTTTCTTAACCCCTTCGAGTGCCTTAGTTTCCCATTTGCAAGGCAGGGACAATTTCATGAGGTCGTTCTAAATGCAGAACAGTGCTTAGCTGAGAAATGCTAAGGTTCCCCAAGAGCAGCATTTCTACAAAGGCAATAGGAAGTCCTGCTGTGCTGTCTGTCTTCATGTGGAAGCATAAGCATCTCATGAAGAGAGAGGGATCCTGGATGAAAAAAAAAAATTCAGATGAGAATTAAAATTTTAAGTTTTCTCCCACCACCACTACTACCCTTAAAGAGAGAGGGGAAAAAAAGATTTAAAGGTCTATATTAATTTTAATGTATGTAAATTGCTGTGTGACACTTTACCACAAACTTCGTGGTTTGTAACAACCTCCATTTCCTCTCTCACTGTTTGGGTTAGGGTTAGGGTTGGGGCTACTAGTCAGGGCCTCATAAGACTGTAATTGGATGTCCTCAAGACTCTGTTCTAATCTGGGATCTTGACTGGGAAGAGATCTGCTTCTAGGTTCATTCCAGTTATTGACAAAGTTCATTTCCCGGATACAATGGCCGGCCTCCATTTCTCCCTGGCTGTCACCTGAGGCCACCCTCAGCTCCTGGGGGCTGCCCATGCTTCCTGCCCATGGCTCCTTCTGCACTGGGGTCACTGGCTTCTTCAAAACCTGAAACAGAGTTCCCACCCCCTTACTAGCCTTCCCTGATTACACTGGGCCCATGCATGGTATTTGCACCTTCGTGTAACCGCAAACTAGTGATTTGGGAACCTTGGTCAGCTTGTGAAATCCTTTCACCTTTACCGTATTCTCTTGGCTTGAAGTCCAGACTTCTAGTGATAATGGCACCATCTTCGAATTCTGCCTCCTGTGAATATAAGCTTTTATAGGACTGATGTAGTCTATCATTAAGCATTTATTGCAAACTAAAGTTACTAGACTGTTTCTGGATCTTGGAGAACTTGCCTAAAGTGTGTAAATTAGCTTCATCACCAAGCTGTTTTAAATTGGCTTTTCCCTCTTTGAGGACTGTCGCATCCGCAGCTCTGTGCAGAGCCCTGGGAGTCTTCGGTGGTGGACAGGCCTCCCGTCAGCCTTCCAGGTTTGACTTGAACTTCGTGGGAATACAGGATAAGCTAATTTAATATCAACCTCTAACAGTACTACAGACCCGAGTGTAAACTTAATGTACTTTGCTTTTTCAGAGCCAGACTCACACTTCATCTTTTTGGTTTTACGATCAAACTTGCTGTTGACTCTGTCCATGATGGCATGTTGACTGTACAGTAAAAACTTGTTGCACTGAATTAAATTCTTTTTAGTATGCAAATTTTGCCTTTTTCTTTAGTGAATTTGAGGAGGTTATGTCTGTGCTAAACATTTTGACCACCGCAGAAACACTGTTATCGTGTATTTTATACTGAGTTGGATCCCTAGTAATTTGGTCCCCAGTGAGATTCAGGTGTGTGTGTCTGCTGCCAAATTCAAGCTTCCTGATACATCTTCGAGAACAATGTGGGTCTTAGGGCTAATTTGAAATAAACTCATGAAATGGGAATTGTTTCTGTAAATTCTCATTCACTGACAGTTACTGAGGTGAGTCTCTAAAGGAAGGCACTATGTGTAAGGTGGTGAATGAAGAGAGAAGGGAGAGATCCTAAAGTTCAGCTTGGTTTTTTTTTTTTTTTTTTTTTTTGGTTGCTAGGGATTGAACCTTGCCCTTGCTAGGCAGTCGCTCTACCACTTGAGCTAAATCTCCAGCCCTAAAGTTCAGCCTGTTAAGCATCCTAAACATACTGTCTCTGCCACTTTTGTTTCTAGCAGGCAAATGTTCAGTGAAAGATAGTATTCAATGATTTATTACCCTGAAAACTTTAGGAATTCACAGAGGAGGGCAAAAGCATGATTATACCAGATTCTTCTTAATGGGTTCATATTTTGGTTTGCTTATGGTAAGCCAGAGGCACATGATGTGCATATTGCAAACCCTGATTTTTCTCAGAATGGTGCTGTTTGGGAGAATGGGTGGACAGGCCTGCTGTTAACACCACCACCATCATCACCACTCCCCACCCCCAGCCCACGACCCTACCCCGGTGCAGGAGACCTAAGGAATTGTTCACCATTTCTACCATACAATTTGAGTTGTGTTGTGTTTGTTTCTCCCCTATTTATGGATGTAGTGATGGTTTCTTTTGCCCCTCTGCATTTCTTTTCTTTCTATCATTGTGGGGATAAGAGGGGTTTAAGATGAAGAGCAGGGCTTTTTTTCTTTTTTGAAAAGCCAGCACATGTAAAAACACCATTCAAGTTTGATATGAACAGTTAAGCTATTTTTTTCCCCAAGAATCTATGAAGTAACAGACACATCAGAAGCATACTCAGTTTAACATCCTTTCACCTCTAGGCCGTAAGGTATGTGCGGTAGACAAACACGCTGTTTCAACTCTGTGGTCCCTAAATGAAAACCTGTAACTTTATCTAGTGCGCTTCCTAAGAATTAACAATTGACGTATTACAGAGTTGGAGAAAAGAATTGGCTTAGAGTCCTTTAAGTACAGCAGATTGGATAAAAATTCATATAAGCTGTTCTTTATAGTAGTTGGTTTGGGGAGACTTCTCAAGGCACAACAGGGAGTAAATAGGCTTATCTTTTTTCTAGTTTTTAAAGACTTGAAACAGTCCCTGGGAAAGGTAGATCTCAATATTGACTGGATTGAATTTACTTCTACCTATCAAACAGGGAGATTTTGAGACTCTTATTGGATACTATTGTAGCAGTAAAGCGCAATAAGAATGTCAATTCTTTCTTTTTTGCAGAGCTAGGGATTGAACCCAGGTCCCTGGGCATGCTAGGTGAGCATCTCTACCTCTAGGCTATGTCTGCAGCCCAAGAATGTTAGTTCTTACCTACATTTTTATCTTCGAGTAAAAAGTTAGTGATACTTCACAACTTTAGTTCAGAACTAAACTAGAGTTCTACAGCCTCTTGAAGGTGAAAAATTCCTGATTTGTATTGTAGATTGGGATCAGGATTTTAAGACTAAGGCTTTATGGTTTTGGAAAAGACAGAAAGCTGCTTCCTGGATTTGTGGGCACAGTTACATTTAGAGTGCTCACAGCCACCCCTCTGGCTGTAGGTCTCTGTGTGGGGTACCCGATCAGTTCCAGAGCTTCTCAGGGGAATGCTGAGTAAGGTGCATGGCTTTCACGGCTACGTCTACATCCTTTTTCAGCTGGATAAGTTAATCTTAAAGCTTCAGTTTCTTCTTTCATAAAAACATCAATAATAACAATAAAAACACCTAGTGTACCAACCTTAAGAGGACTATTCTAAAAAATTAAGAGGTGTATAAAATGCTTAGCAGTGCTTATGGCATGTAAAAATAACTGTACAATAAATGGTTAAACAAACAAACAAAAAAATCACTCAGTACAGGGATAGCTTCAGTACAGGGATAGCTTCCTGGCATCCTGGTAGTGTCTCTCCCCTAACACAAGGGTAAGTCTTCAGCCCCCTCTTCCCATTTCCCTGAACGGGCTGGCTGGAGATGGCCTTCTGGCACAGTAGCACAGGCTCAGGGCCTCTGGAAAACCTCCTCCCTACTGCACCCCTGCTGTTGTGAGGCAGTACTCAGTCCTATGGGTGCAGCCCACTGAGAGCTACACAAGTCCAGAGGACTCAGGAAACGGGAGATGGTCAGAAGGACAGCAGTGGTGGAGGCGGAAAGTGAAGAAACTGTTGGCAGACACCCTGTGCTCCTTCACTGGGAGGGACCCTGCTTTCTCCAGTTAGAATTTCTGAGGCATTTAGAAAAGCTTTGTTTAGCATTGGCGGAGGTTCATTGCTGTATTTTCCAGTCAAACTGACAGGAGAAACACAACAGTGTTTTACACATTAAAAATGCTGTTTGACATTTCCTATGGTATGACTCCTTTCCTAAGTATATAGAAGAGCAGTGTTCTGCACCTGATGTAAAACTATTCAGCTTTAAATTTAACATGACTGCTTTGTTCATTATTTTCATTTTTTGACTGCACTAATTCAAATTGTGTTTATAATTTAGATGTGATAAAAATATTTCGTGCTAATTTATAGCTGCTTAAGATTTTGTTTGTATGGTTAATTTATTCTAATGACAACTTAAAAACAAGCAGAAAACTGAAGGTTCAAAAATTCCTTTTAAAATTAGGTATTTTGGCAATAATTTTCAAAAATATTTTGATTCTAAAATTAATCTGAAGTAAATGATGAGAAAATTATTATATTACAGAATTAATTTCAACTTGGGAATTTTCTTCAATGTGTCTGTAGTATAACAGAAATTATGCTAGTCTTCTATGACTTTACTAATGTTCCTGTTTTATTCCTATCAGTGACATACATGGAGCACAGAAGAAACTTTCAGTTCAGTAACCTGTTTCAGTGATTTTTATATAAAATTATATTTATTCAGAGTCATATGCTGTCTTCTAAAACCTTTGATAACCACTACACACACACAGACACACACACACACAGACACACACACACACACACACACACATGCACAGACACACACTCACCCATCCCAGAGAGGTGATGGATTTGCCTTGCTTTAGGCTGCAATAGTATAGTCAAGTATATTTTGAAGAATATTTTTATTCAAGGTGATATTGCCATAGTTTAATACCTCTAGGACCGGCATGATGTGTACTGTAGGGTGAATATCCTTTATTCAAAATGCTTGGAACCAGAGTGCTTAGGATTTCTGACTTTTTCAGATATTGAGAATTTCAGATATTTTGGAGAGAGGACCCAAGTCTAAACACAAAATTTATTTGTTTCATATGATTCATATATTATACATATAGTCTGAAAGTAATTTTATATAATTTAAATAATTTTTTTGCATGAAACAAGGTTTCATAGCATCACATATTCCATTTGCTGTGTCTTGTTGGCCCTCAGAAAGTTTCTGCTTTTGGAGCATTTCACATTTTGGATTGTTGTATTAGGAATGCCCAAACCATTTCTTCATCAGATCCCTCCTCCCAACCTCATGGGAGTATCAAGGGCTTGGAAAGTCCTGTAGTAAATTGTTTAACTTTGGCCGACCAAAATTCTGTGAACTCATGTGACTGAGTCCTATTTTCATGCAGCCCCTTTGAATACCCTTAATGTATATTTTTTGCCTTCTCAGTTTGTATGACCAACAAGCCTGATAGTAGTGTTCGTTTGTGTTTTTGTGGTTGTGCTTTTATGTTCACAAGTGTATCCATTCAACAAATAATTTTTCCTGGAAATTATTAAGGAGGTGCCAAATAAAACTAACACTTACAGGCTTGACTTTGAGGCCTTGACTCTATTCATACTAAGTTTAGTCAAACAACATATTCTATTTCTTAATTCTGTTAATATTTCTGTGTTTACTATTTTACATCAGAAGATAAAGTTAAGAATTATAAAAAAAAGAATTATTTCACTTGAACCTTCAAACACGTATCTCCCCATCTTGATTTACAACCCTGTAAAGTGTGTTTGAAAAGTTTACTTAGGCCAGGTAGAGTGGTGCATGCGTGAAATCCCAGTTGGAGGCCAGCCTGGGCAACTTCAGTTAGACCCTGTTTCAAAATACAAATAAAGGCCTGGGGATGTAGCTCGGTGACAGAGCAATTGCCTACCATGTATGATGACCTGCATTTAATCCTCAGCAACCTCCCTCCCCCAATAAATGCAACTTGATTGTAATGTATTTTTATGTCTCCAAGCAGACAGTCTTAGGCATGATTCATTGTGCAGGCTGGTTCCATTGAGGAACAGATTCCTGGCCAGAGTTTGTGTCCCCTTTTGTTCCAGCCCATGCTGACTTCTTTTAGGAAGCTTCATTGACTTCAGTCTAGATTAGGTGCTCTGCATTGCCCACTTCCCAGCTGGCTGCCCCGTTCAGTTGTATTCTCAAGTATTTGTTGAAGGAATAAATGAATTGGGTATCAGATTTTGAATGCATTTTATTTTTATTAGTGTCGTCATTAGTCTCAGCAGTACTTACTGAATCTTTGCTAAATGCTCTTTGAATCATCGTACAATCTTGACTGAAGATTCAGCTTCTGTTTTCATACCAGAATTGCATTTTAAAAGAATGCAGAGGGGGGGCTGGGGATTTAGCTCGGTGGTTGGAGTGCTTGCCTTGCAAGCGCAACGCCCTGAGTTCGATCCCCAGCACCAAAAAAAAAAAAAAAAAGAATGCAGAGGGACCAAGAACCTGGGGAGTGCTGGCAAAAAAAAGGAAGTTAAGCAATAGAATGTGTCTCCAAAACCACTTTAAAAATATCAAACAGTACATTTCAACCTTATGTGGTTAATTAATATTTATCTTCTTAGAAACCATTTAAATCATATTCGATGGGTTTAAAGTTTGTGTTTCTTGTTGCTTGGGTCTGCATTAGCTGGTCGCTTCTTTACCAGGATCTGATTTTCTCCTTAGAGCTCATATGCCTCTCTTTATCATCTTCCTTTAGCTCGATTTGTGGGGAACTACACATCTCCAGAAGTTTCACCTCACTCTAGTGCAGTTGGTAGTATCTCTCTTTTTGTAAAGCATTGTTTTGATTTTACCCTTGTTTGTACGTAAATAAATCCATGTAAAATTGCCTGTAAATAAAATGTTTATCCATAGATACCTGTATCTTAAAACGTAGCCATTTTACAAAGTTTGTAAGTGTTTGTTGGACACATTGCACACTGTTAATAATACATTGCTGGCTAGTGTCACGCGACCTTGATAACAGGTTGAGGCCTCAGAATGTAATTAAGGCAAAAATAATAAGATAATTTTTTAAACCAGAAAAGGCTGGTGAATCATGGAAGAAAAGCACACTGGAGGTAGATAAAATGTTCTTCCACAGTTCTTCATTTTCGTCTGTGATCCTTCTGAGCATTCTGGGTTAGGTTTCTTAAAAGTAGCAGAGGGATTGGTTTCATTTTCCCTACCTCAGTTCTCCTTTGGTTGAATTTGCATTCTGTTTAATCTGTGCTTTATATAAAATAAACTTATTTTCATGTTTTCAAATTTATATTCTGTGAACAGTGGAGTTAAATATAAAAAAATATAAAAACAGTTCTTTTTTGCTTTTTTTTTTTTTTTTTGGTGCCAGGGATCAAACTCAGGGACTTGTGCTTGTGAGGCAGGTACTCTTAACCACTGAGTTAAATCCCCACCGCCCATTATGGTAATTTTTTAAAAACAAAACACCCTACAGGTCATTTTTACCTTTTTAAATATGCTGTTTAAGTTTCAAAAGTTCATGGCCCTGCCCTTATATATTCCATAATATCCCAAAAGGCATACAGAATTATGATAGAAAATAATGACACAGAAAGCCATACAGGGTGTATTTAAAAATACCTTTGGTATCTAACATTCTCTGTTTGCTATAATAAATGAGAGGTTTTGGGAATGCCCTATATGGTAATATCAGATGTTAATGGCATTGATTACCTGTCAGGCAGTGGGAATTGATGAGAAAATGTCCAATGTAAAATTAAATAGCATTAGGGAAGACTGTACCACGCATCTGGTGTGTGGGGGGCACGGACGGCTGGGCCTGTGAGACTTTGTCAGGGTATTACTGGGAGCTCCAGGTTTTTTTCGCCACATGATTAAGGCAGGCCATCTGTTCTTTGTTAAATGTTTACAAAAACAGCTTTTCTCTAAAAGATTTAAGGAGATGTAGGTCTGGTAAACACTATAATATTTCTGAGCACCCTTTTCACCCTATTTCAGATAGTACCAAAACATAATTATACTGCATATAAAATAAGATTAATATTGTTTTTGTATTTAATCTTTACTTTTTCCTCCTTATAGAAGATTAAATTTTTTACTGAGTTACTAGTTTATGGTGTTATTTATTTTTAAAAGAAGCATCTAAAATGATTCGTATGGTACAGTGTGCAGATAAATTTTCATTCTTACTGTGTTGTGTGATATGCTGTTTTCTATTTCATAAGTGTCTACCAGGGAATCTCTTATTAGAAACTCACTCTGCTACTGGAGTTGATGTTATGCAGATTAGAAGCAAGGTACATATATCTGATATTTACCCACCATTCTTAGTTTTTTACTCATTGTTTAGACTTACTCTTTCCTTCTCTTTCCAGGAACAGCTTTGCCTTCCATTACCTGAAAAATTGTTTCTCCCAAATAAGTTTGATTTCCATGTCTCTTGCAAAAAAGATGTGTTTTTCCCTTTTTAATTACATTAGGAATTAGATTCAAGCTATTTAAATCGGTTGCCACTTCAGAGTGTTTATGGGGTATAGCATAAAGGATCAGGAGTCAGGGTTTGGTTAGCTGTGTTACTCTATACAGAAGCCGTGTGTTCTTCAAACTTTGACCTTGCTGCTCTTTCTTCCAACATATCCTGACTCTTTTTCAGGTTCATTCCTTCTCAGCAATGCCCAGGAAAGGGCGATATGTTTTTTAAGACTTTAATACCATAAAACTTTGGAGCGTACTTAAAGAAACCATCGAACCCAAACCTTTCACTTCACAGATGGAGAAACTGAGTCCAGATGGGTGAAGTGATCTCCCCAGATGATAGAGTTAATGTTAGGGCCCAGACTAGAATTTTAATCTCTCAGAGGTCTGGGTTCTTTCTCTTCTGCCAGTGCAGCTAGAGAATTGGATGTAGGTTTCTTTTGCAAGTTTTAGTGGAAACAGTATAAATGGTATAACTACTGTTTTGTTTTGTTTTGTCATCACTTTGTAAATTGAAGGGACCTGTGGAGCCTTCCTAGGAAGATGCCTGTGTGTAAGATTTCAGGAGGAGTTGGACAGCGTTGGAAGAACACTGGGTTTAGGACAGCGTTGGAAGAACACTGGGTTTAGGAAACCTAGATTCAGATCCTGGCTGTATTTCATATGTGGCCTTGAATGGCCACATTTCCTCCTTGAATTCTTCCTTTCTGAAAGCTGAGGATGAGTGTTGACATTTTTGTTGGGAGATTCAAGTGAACTAACACACAGAAGATCAATACATGGCACCAGATAGGTGCTCAATAAGTACTAGTGTTTGGATCTGATTTATGTTAACTGTACCTTCACGTTTGATTCTAACCTTCCTTTATTACCCTTGGTGAACCTTGGCTTATAGTACATTAGTCTCCAGTCTCTACAGGATGGTCACAGCCCTTCCTACCTCCCCTGTTTTGGGAGATTGTGTGGCATATTGCTTCTGTGTCAGTTGCAGTTCGTCACTTTCTATCTGTATCTCCTTGGTGAAGTTACTTGATGTTAGAGTGTCATCGTCCTCAACTAAAATTAGAAGAATCACCATATTTAGCATGTAGGGCTGGGTTGAGGATTCAGTTGTATGATAGGTATGAAACATAAGCCTGGCATGCAGTAATAATATTGATTATTTTACAGTTCTCATGTGCCAGGAGAAATATATGAAAAAAGCAAAAAATGAGTGGCAATTGTAGATTTGGCACTTTAAGGTATTTTATTGAAATTAAAGGTGTTTAGATGTCATAGTTTATCACTGGGAAGATAATCTAGCCCTGCCCTAGCTTGGACTGTGAGCTGCGAGACTGTTAAATATGAAAGTCATTCATTCTGATTTCACCTGACCACTCAGCATTCTTTTCCAGTTGTCAGTATTTTCTGTTACTCTGAAGCCAGTTTCTGTGTATGTGCCTAGTAAATGCCAAGAATCTCCTGTAAGGCATATCAAATTAACTGAATTCTCTTTTCCTCAGTGAAATTTCAAAATACAAAACTTTAAGGAGGAAAATGATTGTCCACCTTCCTTATCACTACAAGAAATTTAACCAATTCAAAATCATTAAGCTTGGAAATATGACTTTAATGTGATGTTTTAATTAATGTCATTTAAACCAGAAATGGCTTGTACGGTTTAGTATTTATGTGTTGGGTTTACACTTCATTTTAAACTTCATGGTACCAGAATCTTGAAATCTTCAGTATACTTGTTCTTTTTTGAAATGGCTAAATTACGTACCTTTTATTTGAGGTCTAATTCCCATATGAGGAAAAAACTTAGACTTAACTCTTTGTGGATTAAATTTGGCTACTGTTTTGCATTCTACCATTTCTGTTTTTAAAAAACAGACAGTGTCTTTAGCTGAGTAACAGTTTTTTCCTTCCAGCACTGAATTTTTTTCTGTTTTACTAAATTGATATATATTATTTAAAAGCTTTGGTCATAAGAAAACAGTTTTTTTGGATGAGAAAAAAGAATAGATTCCAAATGTATAGTTGGTGACATATTTGCTGCCTTAAGTACAGAGTTAAGTTTCAGAAACATCAGCCATTACCTTTCAGTTCCTTTCTTCATGGTGAAGAATGATAAACTAATTTCAATTCCTATTTGTGTCTCTTAGCATTCTCCATCGGAGTCCTTTCTAGAGAAACCAGTGCCGGATATGACTCAGGTTAGTGGACCGAATGCTCAGCTGGTGAAGAGTGATGATTACCTGCCATCAATAGAACAGCAGCCACAGCAAAAGAAGAAGAAAAAGAAAAACAACCATATTGTTGCAGAGGATCCAAGTAAAAATTTTGGTAAAGACGACTTCTCTGGTGGGGTTGATAACCAAGAACTAAATAGGAATTCACTGGATGGCTCCCAAGAAGAAAAAAAGAAAAAGAAAAGGCCGAAGGTAAAAAAAGATCCGAAGGAACTGAAAGAACCTAAGGAAAAAAAAGAGCCCAAGGAACCCAAGACCCCAAAAGCCCCTAAGATTCCCAAAGAGCCAAAGGAAAAGAAAGCAAAAACTACCACGCCAAAACCCAAATCCAGCAAAAAGTCAAGGTAGGCTGTGGGCAGAAACACCCACCACTAGACACTTAGAGCGCAGAAAGGAGCCCCAGTAGGGTGCTCTGCGAAATAGGACCGGGTGGGGAGGGGACGTGTTTATTTTCATCATCATTGTCGAGCATCTTTCTCTAACCATCATACTGAAAAGTGAAGGTTTTTATGCATTCTGGAATTTAGGACTTGATTATTATGAAATATTTACTTAGACACCTTACTAGATAAAGATTATTTAAAAAGCAGCTTTTCATATTTTTGTGAAAGTTTGTCATTTAACAAATGGAAGCATATTAACAACACCATTATTTGCAAGCACAGACCTGCACAGACCTGCAACCTCATCTTGAGTGGCTATGTAGAACTGGATAGGAAGGATTATAGAAAAAATCAAGGTCAGTGTGTGTTACTAAGCATTTCATCCCTATTTCCCAGAATTTGAAACAGGAGAATTATTTTTCTCCTCTTAGTAGAGTAAATCTTCCAGTGGCAGGTTGAAGTTCTAGTGGGCAGAGTGGGAGGAAACAAATTATCACTCATCCATTAGGTATGTATTCAAGAATAGCATGAATTTTAGGTTCTAGGAATGAGCTCCCTCCTGCTCTGCTCCCCTACAAACTCTCTGACCCCCCAGAAGGCATATTTATTCAGTAAGCAAAGCTGAGAGGAAAAGACATTGAAGACTAATTTTTTTCATTTGTACTGAACATTTCTAACAACTGTTCTGAACCAGTTCCAAACATCTGAATCTGTTTTTCAGAATATGGCTCATGTTAGAAAATATAGTTTCCAGATGGAAGTATGGTCAGACTTGGTTAATCTGAGCCTGTTTGCAAACTCCAGTAGAAAACATGCTCCACCTCCCATCCCCACGTGCATGAGTAAACACATGCATGTACACACTCAGTTCTGCAGTTGCTAGCTCACAGACCTTTCATTTGGTGACTGCACGTCTTTGGACATGTGCAGATACGTGAATATTATAAAAGAGATTAAGACCGTGATGAGAAAGATGTTGCTACCAAGTGAAAGAATGAGTTTGAACTTTAACTTCGTGCTAAGAATACCTAAATAACCCAAATACATTATTCTGTGATGTTTTGAAAGTTTGAATCATAGTCATTTAAATTTTTTTCCATTAAAGTCTTTCATGATGTCCAAATAACTGAATTATATTCAATAACTCAAACTTATTGATAATTTAATGTTTGTATTTACTTTTGAGCTTTCTTTGATGCCTCAGTCTCTTAATTGAAAGCTATTAGTAATTCTTTCCTCCTCACGAACATTTTTCTAAACTCATGACTCATTATAAAATCTATTTCATTTATTTAAGACATCTTATTAAGTGTTTATTATTTTCAGGTACTGTTTTATGTGTTGAGGATGTAATAATGAACAAGGATAATACACTTAGAATTTTCATCTGACTTTATGAGGGTTTTAAAAATATGTATTTGCATAAATCTAAATATTATGCTTTTGGTAAGAAGAAATATGTGCTTATTTCTCCCAAGGAGAAAGAAATCAAAGCAAAATCTTAAAAAAAAAAAAAAGTACTACGTTTTTCTTAAAATGTATGATCTACGTGTTCTAAAGAAGCTTTCTGAGGCGGGAGGATTGCTGCAGGTTGGAGGGCAGCCTGAGTTACATAGTGAGACCCTGTCTCAAAAGAAAAAAGAAAGCAGCTTCGTGAAGTTCAGAAAATATATCACCAATATTAATTTTAGCATCAAGATATTTGGCTTTAGTCTTCACCTTAATTTTTTGAAGTTTTCACCTAATGATAGAAATTAATGAAAGAAAACTACAGTACCTGAGATATTGTCATAAATTTCTAAGTATATTCTTTCAAGCTCTGAGTCTACATCAGACTTAGCCTATCTTTTAAGACTATTTTTTTTTTTTTAACACCATATGCTACTTCCTGTAGTGTACTTTGGGGCAGATATTGAAACTTATATTTAACTGTAGAGATTGTGAACAGTTGTAGGGAGCTATTTGACTCCTGGGCACACCATACAACCTTGGTACAGATACACACTCCACATTTACCCATCAGAGAAACACTCAGAGTGGCCTTCTCACTGTGCCATCAGTTGTCACCCTAAAGCATGAATCAGAGTCTGTGCTGTGTGTTTAGCGAGTCGTGCTGGGGATCGAACTCAGGGCCTTGAGCAAGTGCTCTACCACTTGAGCTAAATCCTCAACTGCGCTGTGTATTTGGCATTGCTGAATCTGAGTAAGGACTTAGTACTGGAGTGACACTTTTGATAGAAGAGGGTGTATTTTCTCCCAGAGTGAAAGTCTGGTCCTTTCTCTCTGTTGCTTTTGATTAATAGTCTCAGGTAGTGTGTGCTGTGACAGTTTTTACCCCAAATGGTATGAAAATAACTGAATAGGAACACTTGTGATGCATCTAGAGATGCACAGGAGGAAAGGGAGCTGATGTTTTGTGATGTATCTCAGAGACTTAGAGGCCGTGCTTGTGGGCACCAGGAGTGTTGCTGACACCTCTGTTGACCCTGGTGACATCATAAGTAGTAACACTTAGATGGCCACTTGCGGATTTAAAATGAAGTGTGGCAAGGACACTCCTGAGAGGCTTTCTTGTTGGTGATGATCTTTTAGGGTTGGCTATCCAAAGACGAGAGGTTGAGATTTTAAGTAAATTCATAAACTGAACCATTATTTTGTCAAAGCACATTGTTTCTGTTTGGTGGTCAGACGAATTGAGTGTGTTGAGTTGTAGTTTCCCTGTTCTACTATGTCTACAAGGAAGTAGCATCCCTGATCAAGGATAAGTAGAATGCATACAACTACATGTAAATTCTGAATAGCTTAGCAGAATAATTATGTAAATTGAATATGCAGTGATGAAGGTAATAGGGGGTTTGGGTTATGTTAGTGCTGGGGTTGAATTGCCGTAGCAGTTTGCTTTTAAGCACTGGAATACAACAGTGGCAATTTTGTTTTGCAAAATGTTATGTGATACCAGTTATTTCCATCCTTGAATAAGTTAACTTGATGAATTTGTTTATACAGAAAATAATTTTCCTACAGAGAGCTGAAACAGAGGGAATAAACAGAAGTGAAATGAAAAATTTAGCATAGTACTACTCAAGTCTTTCTTCTGCTGCCCCCTGTATGTATGCCTATCATCGCTATGATTCTACAGACAAATGTGCTTCCTTTGAATAGGCGGTGAAGAAGTGACCTGCTGGTGGTCTGGCTCGTTGTGCATTGTGTCCCTGGCAGGGAGAGTGCTTCGTCTGCGTCATTCGCACACCCTCTGTAATACAGGCTGCGAGGAGGGCAGCTGTCATCAGGGGCTGGCTTTCCTCGTGCGCCTTCACCGCAGCCTCCACACTCTGCTCTCCTGCCGTGTTCTGTAAAGGGACAGAAGCTCACGTTTGTGCATTCCTAGAGAACTGGACCTTTTGACAACCAAAATATAATTACTGTACATCTGTCTTTCCTATGCAGGTGAACCTAAAAGAAGCTGTTATATTGAATGATAATGAAATAAAAAATTATTCAGCGTGTCAGAAAAAGATATTTAAAATATTAATGATGAGAAAAATGGGCTACAGTCCTCCTTTTTAGTAGAATTACATCTTTTCCCCCTTTTCCTCCTAACTTTAAGTGTATTTTTTCTAACCTGTTTTTAGTACTCTCCCCAAGTGTCCTTATAGCTTTCAAATATTGGCCATTAATATTGAAATAAAAGCTAAGAAATTTGTGGGCTGGGGAGAATGCCATTTTGCACATGGAAGGATTCATGGAGCTGAAATATGAGAGTTTGCATTCTTTTCAGTGTGTTTTCTGTTGTTATATGTGTCAACCTGTCAAATGAGAGAGAATTTGGAGGAAGTGCTTCCTTTGAATGACTCTTGAAGGATTTAGTGGTCCATTTAACTACATAAAGATTCTTTGAATATATACAGAAGGAAGGGAACTGGGCCAAAATTGTGACTTGACTACTGAAGACCAAGTTAAATGAAGCAATGTAGGCTTACTGCTAATGCAGTTTCTAGGAATACATTTTGTTCCTTGCTCTATTCCCTACCTCAATGTTAAATTTAACAGAAAAGTAAAATGTTATTTTTCTGTTAAATGAAGATACATTTTATTTTAAGCCAGAAAATAAACATATCACTCTTATTTTTAAAAGCCACACGAAGTACCAAAAACATGTAAGGTGTGGTTTTTATAAGTCTTTGTAATCAACACTAGCAGTAATAGTTAATGCTTAGGTAACAGCAGCTTTCTTTTGAGGAACTTCCTTTCAGATACCATTTTCTCAATTATTATCTAAAAGAATAGTAGAGTTTATGTCAGAAATATTTATATTCATTGAACAACCCCAACAATGGTATGTTTTGGTAAACTATTGTATAGTTTATAGTATGTTCTTATATATATAAAACTTCTCAATACCTTTAAGCTAGAAATAAAAGCAAACCTTTAAGCTAAGTTTGGTAATAAGTAGAAAAACCAGATAATCAGATCTCCTCCCATCAGGTACATAGGTAATAAAATACATTAAATCTATGGCTTCTTTTCTTGTCTTTCTTTTACTTACATGTTATGATACAGTCATGACTCAAGACATTGAACAGTTGGGAAGATAATAGATATTTGGACAACCATGTGGTCAAATTTTAAATGGGTAGTCATAAAGTAAACTTTTAAACCCTTTCAGTGTTTGGTGTGGGTCAAGGAAGAGCGCACCAACCTGTCCTACTGTCTCTGATGTATTAAATCCAAGCACCTGGTTAGGGACGGGACCAGGTATTCCTGCTGCCTCAGAATTTTTCTTTTCTTTAACAGAGGGATCATAGCTGTTTAAATCCCCAGTCCTTCTTTCCTTTATAAGGTACCACTTCAGGACCTTTCCATTGCCAGTGAGCTTCGTACTGAGGCCCTTCCCCTCTTTGACTCCAATTAGAAGAATGAACAGGGTGAGATAGTCCTCAATCACTTTTTAGTGGACTGTGATATCTGTGACAAGATGTGGGTCAGTTTACAGGGAAGAGAATGCCTAGCAACATTGACCCTTGAAAGCAAATTCTTCTTCATACTCTGTGCTAGTTGTAGAAGTGGATGGTATTGGTCCTTCTGGAAGTGTGTTTCTGTTCTTACAGTGAGCTGCAGGGGACTTCAGAGCAGTGACCTGCTGCCACTTTGGTTTATGTGAGAGAGGACAGTGTAGTACCCATCAAATGAAAGTTGAGAGGTCAGGAGGCCAGGGACAATGATGGGATATTAGAGGGAGATTTTTTTCTGGAGGCACATTCCTTTGAAGTCTTTCATAAGTGGAATTTCAGGGTACAGCATATGTTTTATAGTAAATGTGGTTGTGATGTTAGGGTTAGGAGATACAGGGCAAAAGGAATCACAGGCTGATTTTTTAAAATTGAAAAATCTTATGTGAAATGCTTTAGAAAAATACAAAATTCCATACAAATACTATACAATCTGTCTCTTAGTTATGCAAAGTCACCAGATGTTTGTGGAAAGCAACTGAATGGAGCATTGGTCTTCTGAAATTCTAGCCCCCACTTCAGCCACATCTATCTAGAAGTCTATGGGGCTTAGCTTTAAAATGTTAAACAGGGAAATAGTGTGAGTTAAGAAAAAAGATATTCTTTTTTTAATTGTTAGACAATACTCTTAAACTTTTATGAGAATTCTAAATTTATGTGTAGCCATAGATTCTTCTATAGGAGCAATATAATTTCACAGTAGTTTGGCTTCTCCTGTTAGGGTGGATGGTTGTATTTTCTCCTGTGTAGTTTTACCATTTGGTCTGCCTGTTCTCATCCTGCCCGTAGCACCTGATTGAAAGTAAGTGGGCAGCATATCTAAGTTTTTGTATTAGCCCCCGTGGCGGATCAGAGAAGACAGTTATGAGGCCAAAGAGTGTGGTCCTGACTGCCAAAGTTATCCTTATTTGTCTTCCTTTTTAAGTCACAGAAATACTGTCCATGATAAGTGTGACATCTCTTCTGTCTCTGTGTGTAGTACTAAGAATTGAATCCAGGGCCTTCACAGGAGCTACATCTCCCACCCTTTTTTTATTTCTTACTTTGAAACTGGCTGTCTCTAAAGGCTGGCTGGGACTGAATTTGTCATCCTCTTGACTAGGCCTCCTAGAGTGCTGGGATTACAGGTGTGTGCTACCACATCTTATGGTTTGGTGCTTGGAAATGTATTCTGTGGTACAGGACCACTGAAAGGTATACTTCCTGCCTTCGCTTGATAATGAATGATTTAATTCTTCATGTTGTATTTCAGTGCCAGAGAGTGCCACATAGCCACAGTGGCTAATGTTTGTGTTGACCTGCGATCAGATAACATATTAGCTAACTGTACTTCCTCTCAGTTCTCCTCTGGCAGATGTTAATTCAATCCACAAAGCCCAATACCTTGTAGATTGTCTATGTTAATTTTTGACTGCATGACAAAAGCCTACTTATCTTCAGTTCCCGCTCCTCGTCCCACCCCACACTGGCGATTGAGCCTTGGCATTGAGCTACACCCTCAATCTCTTGGATTTTTTGAAACAAGGTCTCATTAAGTTTCCCAGGTAGGACTCAAACTTTCGATCCTGCTGCCTCAGCCTCCCTCAGTGCTGGGATTACAGGTGTATGCCACTGTGCCCATCTAGAATATATTAATACTAAAAATTGATTTGGCTTTTTCAGGAGAGCTTTCTACTCTATTTTCATATTTTTTAAGTCTTGCTCTTCATAAAATGGTCTACTGTGTAACTATCCTAATAGTGGAGTCACAGGGCTGGAGGTGTAGCTCAGTGGTAAAGTACGTTACTAGCCTGCACAGAGTCCTGGGCTCAGTCCCTAGCACTGGGAAAACAAAAACAAAAACAAAACAGATCAGCCAAGAGGAAGGGTCTTGGTGCTGTTGGAAGATTGACGTTACCCAGGGATGGTGCCAGATAGCAGGTGTTCACCAGGAAAGGGCTGAGAGAGCTGAAAGAACAAGACAAAAGACCAGGTCAGCGTCGGATATCCAGTTTCAGGACTCAGCCTCCCCTCAAGCCCAAGCTGGGCAGTTTGTGGCTCAGTCCTAGTCAGGACCACCACTTCTGCAAAGTTTGATTGTAAAATTCAAAGGCAAGAACTGTTGAGTTTGAAATACATATCTTTTTATTTTTTTTTTTTTTCCTGTGAGACAGGGTTTTGCTATGTAGTTTAGGCTGACCTTGAACTCTAGGCAATCCTCCTGCCTCAGCCTCCCAAGTGCTAGGATTATAGGTGTGCATGACCACGCCTGGCTGAAACACACATTTTAAGTGAAGTAAATTAGTCATTCAAATCTTTTCTAATTTTCTTTACTATTACTTTCCTAAAAATTTAGCACAACTAGTGCATTTTTTTCTATTGTAGTTACTTAAGGTACCAAATTAGTTGTACAGGTGTTTCATTTCATGGTTTTCACAGAGGTTAAATCTATTAACAATTTGTCGTCGAAATCAAATAGTGGTTTACATAAGTAAAACAAAATTGATTCCCCTCCCTCTCTGTCTTACAACTCTGTCTTTCTAAATAGGAGAGTAGGGTGAAGAATTTGTGGGTGACGCTTAGGAGTGAGAGGGAAGGTAGCTGCTTGGAGGGCAGTGTGTGGGTACCAGCTGGGAAGCCCAGAATGCCAGCGTCGCGTGAGGTCGCCTCATGAAGAATGGAGGGCGCGGGGCAGTCTGCTGGCCGCCACAGGCCTTTCACCAGGGGAGCGCCTGTGGCCTTCCAGCGGCAGTGTAATGGCTTTTGCTTTTATTATCTGCTGCTTGTTTGTTTTGTCTCTTTCTTCACCAAGTTTAATGTTAAATAAAAATTGGTAATAGAGATTTATTTTAAGTTTTTCTTTCATTTTGTGGAGTTCTATAATGCCCTACATTTTATGCTGCTTTAATTTTCATATTTTGTACTTTTTTGTTTTTGCTTTTCTATCTTTTAATTTTCATTGTTTAAAAAAATTTATGAAATAGGGTGTAGAGGAAGTCCTGCGCTCTTGAGCTGCCACGTGCTCTTTTCTACCAGCATGGAGTCCTTGACCATGAGAGCTGATTGTGTATTTGATTATGGCAGCCAGATCTTTATAGCGTTGCGTTATGCCACAGAGGTCCTGTGCCACGTCCTGTGTGGCATCCTGTGCTGCGGACATCTCTCTTCTTATCCATTAGATTCACTTCTTTTTAAAAAATCCATCTGAGCTTACGAAAAAGAATACACCTTTTGCTAATTTCCTAAAACATGATACTGTAACATTTTGCAAAAGCTCAAGTCCGTGCAAGTGAGCTTGACCAATCTTCTTTCCCTAAGTCTCAAGGTTGATTTTCCCAATATGATGAGAATCCTCATAAACTCACTTCATCTGAAGGGCCTGTTAGATCGAAAACTCTGACTCATTATCCACTAGCTTCTGGATATCTTAACCAACCATACTTTTCTTGTCACATTTGGTTCCACCATATGGAAAACTTTCAAATTCTCTCTCTCTCTCTCTCTATTTTTTTTTAAACTTTGGAGACAAGATCTTGCTCTGTAATTCAGTCTGTCCTTGAACTCATTGTGTAGCCCTGGCTGGCTTTGAAATTGTGGCAATCCTCCTGCCTCAGCCTCCCTCCTGAGTACTGGAATTACAGGCATACATCACCATACCTGACTCAAATTTTCTTCTTGATGTAGATCTTAGGCCAACACGAATCAACTTGTAGCTGCATTCGATTTTGTAATAAATCAGGGCAGCCCTTTGGTTTTCTGTTAAATTCTGGCTCTTCACATAATGCCTTGTTTATTTAATTTAAAAAAGCATAAAGAGTTTTATTAGGCAGAATTTAAAGTACACATTCAAAGAAAATAGAGCATGGGCCCTCGAGAGAGGTGCATTATAATCTGAAAGTTGGGAATATTTGTTTTGGAAAGTGGAGATCTATGGAATTTACAAATCTAAAGAAAAGTTGGGTTTAGTTTATAGGAGAAAAGTGACAGCCCACCCACAGGTAGAAAATGTAAAGCCTTGTTTAGAGAATTGTACTTTTTCTCAACAAAAGGTAATAGTTTTGCTACATTTTGGCAGATAAGTCTACCCAGAAGGAGCATCAGGCCTCTCTTGATGGAGTGTTACCATCTTAAACTGAATAGGAGTCAACAGGAATCATCCCATATGAGTAGATTCTCAAGAGTGTCTATCCATGTGACAAATATTGCTCTCTGAATACAGATTTGTGTTTTGCTCTAATACTTACTCATTACTGTGGTGTGTGCTCTGATGGATCAGGGATAATCACAGCACTGTGGAGCTTGGTCACTTGAGTACCGCCAAGTGCTCACTAGTGTAACTCTTCCCTCATAATGAAATATAAAGGTAAGTGGAAGAACAGTGGTCCCTCAAACATCCAGCAGCATCTGCAGAAATATCTTTCCACGATTACAAGGGTTTGTCTAGTGTTAGAAGTGGATGGCTCTGTGTCTCATTCTCTTAACGCCAAGAGTCAGTGGGTCTGTATGCCGGTCTGTAGCCCTGTGAGTGGGTTTTTGTACATCTCAGTCTAGCCTCGGGAGTGGAAGGCTCTTTATCTTGAACTGTTTAACTCTGTAGATGAGCTAATATTGTAAGTAAACTCTTTGAACAGGCAGTAGAAATACAAAGGTAAATAAGACAGTTTTGCCCTTCGAGCTTACAGGAGAGTTGATGAAAGACACATACACATAGCACTTTATAGGGTACATCATGTGACATACTGGTAGGGTGAGGATATCATAACTAATCCAGGCTGTGGTGGTCTCAGAATGAGTGATGGGCAAGCTGAGACTTGTGGATGAGTAGATTAGGGTAAAAGTGGAGATGGGAGAGATAGGTGTGTGTTTTAGCAATAATTTTGTATGCCTGAAGAACAAGGGGTAAAGCACCAGGCTTGTGAGTAGAGTAGAAAAATAAAGCTAATGTTGCCAGTTGTAAAAGTTGGAGCCCTTTTGTACACGAGTACTGAGAATCTCATTCATATATTACAGGGGATTGGATTTAAGTAGAAGAATGGCCCAGACAGACTTACATATCACCTGGTTACTCTGGTGACTTGTGGAGATCAGTTTACAGGTGATATTCTGCTTCACTCAATGACACTGAGCTGGAAACAGCAAAGGCAGAGCTGGTTCAGAGAGCAATGAGGGCCAATGTGATGTTTTTCCTGACTGCTCCAATTCAGGGCTAGAATTTGATAGTGTTTCTTGTGCATGCCTAGTTTCTCTTATGCTCCCACTGAGAGGTTGCACTGCAGCATCCAACCCCAGCCGTGGCTCAGTCCCATGAGTAGACAACACTGCAGCTGTTGGAGGTGCACTGAGGTTCTGTAAGTGCGCCAGGCAGCTCAGCAGCTTCATCTTCAATATGCAGTGCTGGTCTAAGGGATGCACCTTGTTAACAGTGTTCTCCTCACAACTGGAAGAACTGCCCTCTTGGCACAGTGAAGCTTTCGTTAGAGTGTGGAGGAGGAATGTATGTTTTGGCCTTGGCATTGTAAAAGAGCAGTTCTGAACCTTATAGACTTAAATAATGACTTCGAATGTGGACTCTCCTTTTTCAACTAGTCAGATGCTGAGTAGTCTTTCATGTGGGGAATGAGGGTGACGAGGTGATGGGAAGCTCTTGGTATAGTCTGGGTGGGAATAACAGGTGAATTAAAACAGCTGTGGTGAGACCAGGGATGTTGGTGCATTCTGTGGGTCTGTTTGTTCTTTCGGCTGGTGATCAGGAATATTAATAATGGATTTTCCTTCTGCTTATGCAGCTTAGATGAAGTGATCCTCAATCCAAGTGGGGTCCTCTCTGTAAGTCCTTGCAGTTGATTTGGCCCCGGTGGGTCTGAGCTCTGGCTAGTGAGTACTTCTCAGATGTGGCTGCTTGTCTTCCAGATGTGTGTAAATGTTAACCGTCTGTGTGCCTAATGCTTCCTCAGCTTTCTTCCATTATCTCACTTAAACCTGATAACAAAGTTTGGAGGAATGTATAATTACCAACTTTATTTTTACAGTGAGGAGACTGAGACTCAGCAGAACAGAATTATCTGGGGTCACCGATCATAAGTGACAGTTGGCACTTGAACTGAGGTCTGTCTGACTGAAACCAGCGCTGTTACCCACCATTGTATATTACCTTCATTTGTTCAAATATTTGACTTCGGCTGTTTTGGGTCAAAGCACTTTTGATATAATACTTATTTGAAAATCTGGATTAGTTCATTACAAAATACTCACAAAGACAATTTTATATAGACAACATAATTTTGTCCTGGATTATAATGTATTTGGGTGGACACTGAAGATTTTATAGCCTTTTTTGACTTCTTAGCATGTTTGATTTGTACACTGGTACTTGAAAATGCTTAGCTGTCTCTAAATATTAATGGTGCAAGGTCTAATGAGTTTGCAGTCTTTCAGTAATCAGATCTGGGGTAAGTGCTTCTCTTAGCTACGGGCTTTTTGTCTAAGCATTTGGAGAGGCCCTGTCTGACTTTCAGCCATCTTGGAAGTTCCATACAGTTCATCCTTGGGAAGGGCAGATGGAAAATCATTAGCACTTCTCTTTTCCAGCAAATAGATGTTTCCTCAAACCTGAGCTCTGGTTGGCTTCCAGACAAGCAAGCCTTTTGCTCCTGTAGGACAGTGCGCACAGTGCCTGGCCACCCCACTAAATTAAACTGTGTGCTTCACTCTGGTAGAGAGAGGTCACCATAGAAAGCCTACTAGCTGCCAGCTCACTTTACCTGGCAGTGGTTCAACTCTTTGACAGGCCTACCTCTGATTTAAACAAATTTGAGAAATATGTAAAGTTTTGGAAGCAGTTTTGCACTGATTTGATAAAAAGAAACCACAAAACACTGCAGCGCAGGTGTTGAGAATGTTTGAAAGCTGATTGAGGGAAGCAGATGGCTTTAGTCAGTGGCATCCAGCCAAAAGAGCAGGTGCTGGTCATGTGACCGCTGGTTACCAGGGTAATCTGATTGCTCTTGGCGTGCAGATGAAAGGAAAGGGGCCCAGTGTTCAGCTGTAGTATTGTATAATTTGTGGCAGTTAGAGCGGAAATAAATGCTGGAAATGGAGCCTCATAGTAGGGGAGACTTCTGTCCATGTGTAGCGTAAACACTAGGATAGTTGGATGAGGAACTGTTGTATGGATTTTTTTTTAATTTAAAAAATATTATGCTTTCTGTGGATCTTTTGGTGACAAAGTTTTAAGGACACTGCCTCTTCCCCCCCCGTCTTTCTCTTTTAAATAAAATTGACTCTTGAAACCTAAATGCCATTTGCTATACTCTTAAATTGTTTTATTTCCTTATATGGCTGTTAACTGTGCTAGAATGTTAGTGGAACAAAACCAAAATAAGCTCTAAGTATTTAACAATAGCTACTTTAAGATAATGAAGTACTTTACTAGTTGAAAAAATATGTTTTAGGTGTGTGTTGGATACATTGTCATTAATAGCACTTTTGAAATATTTCTTATAGCACATGTCTTACTTAAGTAAAAGCATACAGATATCTTTTCTTCTTCATTTTGTAGTAACTGAGGCTAAAAGCATTAGTTGAATGCATTCTGTCAGCACACTTTTCTGGGAAAATTTACAAATCTGTACATTAATTTAGATTTCTGAACTATATCATTTGTTTTTAAAATTAATTAGAATTTGAGATTCCTATAAATAGTAGAAAGACTATTCCTTGCCATAGTTGGATTATTTTCACTGTTCAGAGATGATAATTGATGTTAGAAAATCTTAGGAGTGATATAGAAATTACAGGTAACACTAAGTATATATTCTAACAAGACTCTAAAGTAAAGTTCTAGAGGTGATGATAAATTTAAATTTTAAAAGTGTTTTCTTTAGAGTTCCTTCATGTCTTTTATATAACATTCAAATTCTATTATCATTTGTCAGTTGTGTATTTTGGAACATGTGCTTTAATTATTGGGGTTGCTTTGCAATATTTTTTATTTGACAGACCTAACATTTGAAAAAAGACTAGTTGTGATTATCTCAAAAAATGCCTACCATACAATAAAACTTACTTTTAATTTAGCTCAGCGGTTAGAGTGCTTGCTTTGTAAGCACAAGGCCCTGAGTTCGATCCCCAGCACACAAAAAAAAGAACACAGCATTAAGTAAAATTACTATTTCAGGAAATTGCTGTATAATTTTTATTATTAAAAGACTGTAAATTGGATAAAAACGTAACTGGATAGTGTAAGAGAAGATATTTAATAGTGCTGGTCACAAAGGATTTGAATAGAAGTAACCAAAGCTATCTGTGACAAACACAAAAATATGATCACTGTATGCCATTTTTCTTTGACAGTTTAAAAAAGGTGTTCCACATCTTAAAAATTTGATAAAACTTCTTAGTCTGACTTTTCATAATGGCATGCTGTATCGGCAGGAGTTTTAAACAAGGGTACTATGTATGCTAGTAGCAGTTTTTGCTTGCAATTTTATTTTAATTATGTCATACTTGCTGAAGGTCATCAATATGGAGTTTTGTGAACTTGAGAACACTAACTATAAATGGCCAACATGTATTAACTTACCATTTGTCAACCATGCTTTAGGGATATTAATGTGGGAAGTAGAAGGTGTGGGAAATGAAGAAAACCACATTAAAAAGTGAATGCTAATTGACCTGCTTTGAATTCTAGTAATAAGAAATCTGATTCAGAAGCAAGTGCTTTGAAGAAAAAGGTCAACAAGGGAAAAGCAGAAGGTTCTGAAAATTCAGACTTAGACAAAACACCTCCACCATCTCCTACTGAAGAAGATGAAGACCCAGGTGTACAGGTAATACCACCATTCTGTCCCTGAACTTCGGTTATTTACTGTGATATAACTTTAGCCACATATAAAGTACTCTACGACGCCCCCCCGCCCCCGCCATCTTTTCTGTAGAGATGCTCGCGAGATCTCTTTATTGTTGCCTGGAATTTATATCCATAGTGATGAGAGCTAGTATGGGGAGGGGCAACACAAAATTAAACTCCTGATCAATTTGGTTTTGCCTTCTTTGACTTTGTAATTAATAAAACAAAGACTCTTCCTTTATTTCTATAAAAATGTATATTTTGCTGTTTTTGGTATATGTAATTGTTGACATTGGTTAACATTGGTTCATTTATAGTTTGGTTCGCATTTTCTTAATTTCTTTGACGTTCATTTGTATGCCCCCCCCAAATAAAAACCAAGGCATAATTTGTAGCTTGCCTTAAATTTTCAGACATACGATGGTCAGAGATGAAATATGTTCTTGTGATACTAAAATTTCTGTGAACAAGTCAGTAATGTTCCAAATGGCAACTCTGCAGAATTTTCCAGCGTTGGATTCTCCTGACTTACAGAGGATTTTATAGGAATGAATTCAAAAACTAGCCCTGAAATAAGCATTAGGAATTTGAGTTCTTATGTATAAAGTACACTGCCTTCACTGCTTGGACTGAGGGGATGCTTGCACGTGATGGTTAAAAATTATTTCCTTGTTAGGTTTCTTGGAAGTATGCCAGTCTAGTCCACTGGGATGGCTGGGAATGTGACTTGTGTGAGTGACATTTGAGTTATCAGGGAGCAGTTACTGAGGAGTCTCACTGGAATAAGAAACCAACCCTGAGAAGCTTATTAGACTTTTTTTTTTATCATTTAGTGCACACTTAGGGCTTTCATCTGTACTCCTACCAGTTAGAAACAAAATATTTGCAATATGTAGCTCTATTCTAAGCAGTTTCAGATTTCTTTTTGTTTTATTTTGTGTTTTTTGAGTAGAGCTCCTCAGTATCTTTGACTTTCCAGAATGGCGAGAACGAAGGACTTAAAAAAGAAATGGAGAGAGAATGTGAATGAATGTGATTTGGTTTTGTTTGGTTTGGTTGTGTAACTAACATCATGATACCTTTGCATTGTGGGTTAATTAGGTAATTTCTTTTTCTTACATGTCAGTGGAAGGATACTGGGAAGGCAATAAGTTATCTTTTTTTTTAATTGATTAAGAAGTTTTAAGTAAAGTATTTTAATGATCTTGAATTTTATTTTTATCCTCAAGGATATTTTTTCCTAATTTGTATTTGCTTGATGCGGGACCTTTATGACAGTGGTTTTTGGGCAGTATTAAAAAGATTTATTCACAAATCATGGAAATTTGTTATTCTTTCAAAATACTGCTGATTTTTTTAAACAGCATTTGTGTTAAGATTCTAATGGACTTTTATGAATACTAATTTGGATATTTTTCTTTTCTACATTTCAGTTATAGAAAAATGACAATTCATATGAATGTCAGTGCATGCTTTCCAAAGTTGGCTAATGTATAACTGTTATGGGTTCAATTCCTGGCATCCCTGTTGTGGGAAGTGTTGCTGACTGCTTATTTACTATGTGTTTTGTGATACATGCACAAAGAGCTTAGAGTTAAAATTATTGAATTTTGTGTTTCATTTCTAAAAATAAATACCATATACATTTAACTGACTCAAAATTCGCTAGGTTTTGTAACAGCGAGATCCAGAAAACATAACATTTAAGCATTCTGTCAACTAAAACAGCTATATGTTTTAAGTATATATTTTTTCTGAAGCAATCCAAGTTTTAAAAGTAGATGTTATTTTAGTGTCAACCCTAACTAAAATATATTTTGAATTATGGTTTAAATACAGTTCTTATGTTTCATTTACATTCACCAAAATCGTGCAGATGATAGTCGTTTAAGTGACTATAGAAATGTAGTGTAGAAATGTAGTATATGGTGAATAGAAATGTAGTATATGGTGAATAATTTAATTTTATATTGAGAAGTTGTAAAAGGAATTTTGGTACCCAAAATAAATGGCCTTAAGATGAATTATTATGTAGAATGCAGAGAAACCACATAACATTTAAACATTTAAGAAAATTGAGTTGTAATTATATTTTGGATTTTTTTTTTTACACATATGAAGTGACCATGTATTTACTACTAACACCGTCACTATTTGTAGCTTTATATTATAAAGTTGATATGAGAGGGACTTACATTAGAAGACTTTCATTTACCAATACATAAATTTTGTCTTTTTTAAAAAACTCCTCTTTTTTATTGTACTGACACATGTCATTAATAGTAAAGTGGGATTTACTATAGAGTGGATTTGTCTTAGACCCTGTCTAGAACTGTCCGGTTACTTGTGTGGAAGAGTGCTATGACCGTGTGGCCGTAAGCATGGAAACCTGATCAGACACTGTAGGTGGATCATTAGTGCCACTTCCATCTGTACCACTTCCAGTAATGGTGTAAAGATGGAAATAGAAGTTAATCCATTTCAATTTAGTTAATCTAATTTATCAGATGAAATACAGATATTATGCTAACTTTCACGAAATTAAAACATTGTTCTTCGTAATAGTCTTTTTAAAATAAAAGTCTTTTATATCTTAAAGAAATTGACAGTCCAAAAGTGAGGGATGGTAAAGTGGGCCTGAGAACAAAAATAAGTAGGTCAGCTTTGGAAAGAGAGAAAGGAAGCTGTACAAGGTAATTGGGCCATTTTCCTTTGGAAACCTACAGCTTATTAATGATGACTTTAATCTTACTAATTGCATTTTACAGTGCTTTGAATGAAATCCCTTATGTGATTTTCACAGTATTTGTAAGGGGTAGTTACTATCCATAACCCCATTCTGCTGGCCAGGAAACTGAGGCCCACAGAATAAGTCCTCCAAAGCCCGTGAGAGTCAGGACTGGTTCAAGCAGGAATGCCCAGCTGTAGGGTGCATGGGGTCAAGCTGCCTCCTGTGATGTGGAGAAGGATCCAGACGGCAGAACAGCCACTGGTCTCTCTGCTGCTCTCACCAGAGACTGACTGTTCGGGGCAGCACAGAAGCTCTGTCTTGGTTAGGCAGATCCCTGAAGCACTGTCCAGCTCATGTCGTGCCCTCTGGTCAAGGCCACTAGTGTCATAAAACCTGACCCCAAAGGACCTTTGTGAGAAAGGTACTCTGTGCCTCTGTCGCCCTCTCGGAGGGCTGAGACTCAATCCTGACCAACCTGTTTGATGGTCATATTGTACTGAGTGTGTTGTGAACCGTCTCGTACCCTGAACTGACAGTGGGGGGAACACAGACTTAGCAAGATGGAACTCAGTCAGACTCAGTCTGTGAGAGACAGTGGTGAGACTGCTGGTCCTGAGTCAGTGCTTGTCTTGGCCCTGGTACTGGTGACGGGCATGTTGCCTCTCTGCCTTGGTGTCCCAACGTGAAAATTCATGAGGTTCTTTAAAAAGCTTTATTTCATATTCCTTTAGGAAGAAACATTGTATTGCATTTTTTCAGTATTATTTTTGTTTCTTCTATGTGTTGTGCTAACTCAGTCTCTAGCTGCAAAATTCTTGTGTTCATTAACAATTTAAAACTTGTGTACCATATTTAAACAAATTTTATCATGTATATGTATTTGTCATCATTTTAACTAACAGCGATAATTATTTGTTTAAAAGGTCAAACAATATAGAATTATTTTGAACAAAAGTTGCAAAAACTGTTAAAATTTTTACTTTTTAAGAAAAGCCAAATTACTTTTCTACATCATTCATTATTAATTTTTCCATTCAACCCTTCATCTCTTAAAAACTTTTCAGAGTGTTTCTTTTAGAACCAAATTTAAAACATATAACCCTCTCTACTCCTTTGCTCTTTTCCAAGAATTAATACCTATTAACAATTTGTATGTCTTTTCGATTTTTTTCCCATTACTGAAAGCATGTATATCCATTCTTTAGCAAATATTTATCGAGGCATAGAAAAGCACGTAAGACATATGTGTGCTTTGTGTTAAGGAGTTTGTTGATGATCTGTACATCCGAATAAATAAATTTTTTATCTTAAGTAGAATCATCAGCTATTTATTGTTGTGTGACTTTTTTTTTCTGTTTTGTGGGGTGGGGTGCTGGGGATTGAACTCAGGTCCTTATGCTTGCTAGGCAAACGCTCTACCACTGAGCTAAATCCCCAGCCTCTTGTGACTTTTCATTTAACAATTCGCCTTGCAGATACTCCCAAGATGGGTACATAGTTTACTGGAAGTGGAACTGCTGGGCCAAAGTGTTGGCACATTTTAATATTGCCACATTGTTCTGATGAGCCTGTGCTGGGTTATATTTTGACCACGGAAGTGTGAGAATACCCATTTTACTGGTCATTGTACTAAAGCTGGCTATTGCCAATCTTAAATTTTAAGCAGTGTGGTAAAAAGTTAAAATGGTTAAAATTACTTTTCCTCGTCATTCCTCGTGAATTTTGCCATTCAACCCTTTGTCTCTTCTAAGTTTTCAGACTTGTTTCTTTTAGTACCAAAATTTAAATACAAAAACTGTTATTGAAGTAGTCTTCTGAAATACGGGGTACCTTTGCTAGTAGTGTAACAATATTCGTATAGAATGTTGTGATTTACAGAGTATCTTCCAATGCTTTCACTTTTTTGGACATTTTTATATGAAAAATTTTCAGCCATATAAGAGTAGACAGAACAGTATAGATCCGTTACCCAGGTCCAATATTGCCATTCTCATTTGATGGAAACCCTGGTGGAATGAGGAACAAGATTCATCCTTTCTTCATTTTCCTGTTGAAGGGTATGTTCCTGGGAGAGGCAATGTAATGGCTGTCCAAGACTCCAGTCCAGATTACCCCCTGTTTTCTTTGTATTTGTTACCATAATGATCTATTCAGTTGATTTATGGGATTAAAGTTGCTGACTTTTCTTTAACATTATTATCTTTTAAAAACATATCTTAACTGTCCTGAGCTATGTTAAAAAGAGCAGCAGTGATTGGTTTTTAAAATCCACATTGTTGGGGTTTTGTTTTAGAAGAGACGGTCTAGCAGGCAGGTGAAGAGAAAGCGATACACTGAAGACTTGGAGTTCAAGATTTCTGATGAGGAGGCAGATGATGCAGATGCTGCTGGGAGAGACTCCCCCTCCAACACTTCACAGTCAGAGCAGCAGGTTAGCAGCCAGATTTTGTGGTTCATGTGTGCATTTTAAAAGATGGACTGGAAAATCTCGTAGCTGGAATCTGAGAAAGAAGTTCAGTGCCAGTGTTAGACTTTCAGCAGGGAAACATTCATCTGATGTTGGCTAATGTGCTTTGGGAAATTAGTTGTTTAGCAGTATCTTTTTAAAAGCTCTGTTCATTGAAATTTATTTTTATACAACCCTGTGATATGTAATTTGACACAATTTTGGAGAATTAATGGTCTATGCTGAGGGAAGAGTAAGAATATGAGACAGCTGAATTTACCTCTGAGAATTCAGCACTGTAGCTTCTGGGACTTTAATAAACCACTCAAGCTGGTCCCCTGCTGTTCAGCACCATAAGAACCCCTTTATGAAATTACTGCCTTGTAGTACCCAGCAGGGCATACTTTATTCTGTGTGCAATGTAAATGATGGATAAAATAGTTTGGATAAAATATAGATACCAATGTAGGATTATTATAAAGAATTTTTAAAATAATATTCTTACTATTACTGTACTTTAGTTAACAAACCGATAACACATTGAAAAGTACAGTACTTTAAATGCAATTTTGTGTCTTATTTGGTAATTTGTGCAATGTTAAGCTGTGGCACAATGTTTTATGTGACCTCCATAGATAAAAGCTGCCTACGATAACAGAATGATGAGTATATTTACCCCATGGGTATAGATGAAGAAAAGTTATATTTTTGACTGCTGTCATGCAGAGATTATTTTCTCTTGGCAGCTGGAGTTTCTGAATGCTCTCTGGCTTGAGGGACCCATGCTAGTCTACATAATTAAATCACATAATCATGGAGTAATAAGCACAGCTCTTCCTTTTGCCTTTCTGTAGAGTGGGATTTTTGTTTTCAGTCGTATTTCCCACTGGTGAATTTGTACCCAGTGATTTAAAAGTGTGGAGATAGTGGCAAAAGGAAATGATTTCTTACTTTTGTAACATAGAATGAAATGTTTTCCATTTGGATTGATTTATGCCACTTTATTTTCTTAGGAATCTGTTGATGCAGAAGGCCCAGTGGTAGAAAAAATCATGAGCAGTCGTTCAGTGAAAAAGCAGGTAAGCACCATTTGGAACAATCAAAATCTATGGTGTATGTGACTCTTCTAGGATTATTTGCTTTGTAAGTTTCTTTTAAGAGCCAGCTATTGTAAAGTAGAATTTCTGTGATATTTTTCATCTTGTCTGATTAACTAGCTCAGTATAAATCTTTGGAATATTTACCTTCAGATGAAATTGAAATATATTAAGCCATGAAATTAAAATATATTAAGCTTTATTATGTCACTCAGAATGGGCAAGGAACTCAGAGGTCTCCAAAGAAATGTGTAGGATTCTCAGAGCTAATAGGCTGCTTTTTTTTTTTAAATTAAAAATTATTCATAATAATCAGAAACATGCATTTACCTCTCCTCTCTCTTTGGAAGGTCCTCTACCCCAACGTCATGGTGGGATAGACATTCTTTTTATTCTTTTGACAAGTAGGTGTTTTCTCAAAGATTTTGTAACATTTTTTCTTTTATAGTTGAAATGTTTATACTATATTGCCAATGCAAAGGTGGAATATAGGGCTGTTTTCAGTATAGTTTTTTTTTTTTTTTGTGCCAGGCATTGAACTCAGGGCCTTGTGCTTGCTAGGCAAGCGCTCTAACCACTGAGCTAAATCCCCAGCCTAGTATAATTTTTGAAAATGGTATGATCAATTTTTCAGAGTTAGTCAAAGTTCATGTTGGTCTGCAAGGTAACCTCTAAGAACTTGTGATTACCTTCTTTAGGGACTCATATACTCTTTTTTTTTTTAAATTAGTACATATTTGTAATATATAATGTTTACATTTCTTGTGGGGAGTTAGTACATAATATGTCTTAATTCCTTTTTTCATCCCCTCGCTGATCCCCTTCCAGTCCATCCCGTGTCCTGGTCCCCTTCTTTTTTGGGGACATGTTTGCAGGACATAATGTTTATATTCCTTGTATAAAGTTGGTACATGGACTTATGAACTCTTGAATGAAAAATTCCAGTAACATTGTGTTTTCTCCTTCTGATGAAAATTCCCTGTTCCATCCCAACTACCTCTGTTATTGCCTACTTTTGGAAAATGCTTTACCTCTTTTAAATAATTATGTTGACATCCTGGTATATTTACATATTCCAAAATACAATTTTCAGTGTCTCTAGAAAGTGGTCTCCTTTGGGTATAGGTATCTTTCCCTCAACTTGAATCAGTGGAACGCACTGCTCTTTTTATTTGTTCTCAAGATGGATAGAAGTGAAACTTCTGTGTGTGTATTGTGTTTTAGCATCACTGGGAATTGAACCCAGGGCTTTGTACATGCTAGGCAGTAGTCTGCCACTGAACTGGTATACCCCAATTCACCTCCAGTTTTTGGGTATGTGAAATAAAGTGGTTTCTCTTTAGTAAAATGTTTAAGGAGTATAATTTCATGGTGAGAAAGATGATGAGTGGAATTAAAGGACTTAAAGTGAGATCGCAGGCTTACCAAATAGCAAGTCTTTGTTATTTGAATACTTTTATCAAGAGATCCTTGAAAGCATCATTGCACCAAACAGTAAACTTTTTTACCTTTGTTTCAGTACTGCTTGCTTTTCTCTTATATGATTCATGTTATAGATTTTTATCAATTTATGTAACTCCAGTTCATATGAAATAATCAGGAAGAATGTATCAGGATATTTTCAAATGGAGTTTAGGGGTGGGTTGTGTATATAGCTATCTGAGGACACTGATGATTTCTGCCATAAAAACTAAATGATAAACTTTCAGCCAACTCTCCCTCTACCTTTTCAAGCACAAGTAAGTGTACTGTTTAACTCATTAGAAAGGTTATATTTTTGTCCTATTAACGACTCTAGGGCTATTCATTTGCAAATTCTAGATACATGGTAAAATTTAAATATTTGACATGCTTTAAAGAATAACCCCCTTCACTGAATTGAAGTGACTTGTTTGAGTAAATAGCATGTCATTTAATGGGGCACACTGATTTTCATTCAACTGATAGTACTGTAGTAGGCCTGCTCAGCAGGTTTGGGGGTTACAAGTTATAATTAGCTCTGCTTTTCAGAGCTATTTACACTCTACATTATGTAGGACATTGCTTTTTTTCTTTCTGTATTACCCATTTTTTTACTTAGCCACCCTTAAAGACAGGTGTGCTCGTGTTAGGCATAGGTGTTGTTACCATTCACTGGTGATACAGTTTATCTTACCAGAGGGCATTGAAAATGTTAATTCAGCCAGGCGTGGTGGTGCCCACCTGTAATCCCAGCACTCAGGAGGGTAAGGCAGGAAGATTGCAAGTTAGAGGCCAGCTTGGGCTAATAGACCCTGTGACAAAAGCCCCCACTCCCAAATCATTACAGCTGTACATAAAAAAAGTGAATTTGAGGATGGAGAAAATTAGTGGAAACATTTCTCTGGAAGGTGCAGTATGCCTTGAGGTTTGATTTGAAGTAAGGAAGAGAAGTGAAACTCATTTAATTGCTTGTCTATGATGGTATTTTTTAAAAGGGCACTTAATATCTTGAGAAGATGATAAATATTAACAAGAACTAACTTTTAAAATTGCTAGTGCTCTCAAAGTCGCTATTAAAGTATGTATTAAAGTTATCAGCTTTAGAAACACTGGAGGAAAGTATCATAAATAGAAACAAAAGGAAAGTTGAGATTTTTCTGTGAATTCTAGCTATGCTTGCTGGTCTGTTTCCTATTACCATAAATAATTTAAGAATTGGCTGTGAGAAGGTGTCTTTGTGTCTCCCTGGCAGCACTGTAGAAAGTGACTGTGGAATCCCAGTGCCTGCCCTGCAGCGTGCTAACACATAGTGGGGACTCAGTGGTTTTCAAAATCAGTCAACCTCATTCATTGCTATAACCTCAGAAGTATGCTGATCTGTTATGATGGAATTGTGCAACTCACAAAATTTCTCTAGCAAGCACCTCATGTTAAATGGGGATGGCTCGGGCATTTATATATTGTTGAAAACGCAAATTAATTTGAATGTGACTCAGTGGAAGGGCTATAGTTTTATTTGATTTTGAAGTAGATGCTTTATGTGAATGGATATTTGTATCACATAAAAGTTAGTTCTTTCATTTCCTGCATTTAGTCATTAGCCTTTTCTGCTATGAGCCATCTATCTTTGGAGAACAATTCAAATTCTTTGTGGATTAAAGAGTCAAAAAGTACATTTAAAGACAAATTCTGCCTATATTCCCTGAATTTTTTTATTTTTCTTTATATTTCAGGGTGTCTGTCTTAATTCTCTTCAATTGAATCCAGCAACTAAAAATAGAAGTATGAAGTTAAAGCAGAACTCTTAATTTCATTCATTATTGTGTTCTTATTTTTTCCCTAAATAGACTATGATTTGTTATCTGAATTAGAGTATAGAGTAAGTTGGGCCAGAAGGGTTTCATACCCATGCCTTATTGCTATCTTTGTGAAGGTAGTTTTTCATTCTTTTATGTGTTATTTAACTTTTAGTTTTTTGAGACAGGGTCTTACTATGTAGTTCAAACTGGCCTTGAACTCACTGTGTAGCACAGGCTGGCCTCAAACTCAAGACCCTCCTGCTTCAGATCCTGAGTGCTAGGATTATAGGTGTGACGAAATTTTTCTTTTTTGCACTGTTGTTTAGCGTTGTTTGTCCATGATAACTACTTAGGTTATAATAGGTTGCTTAGGCAAGATCTTTCATTCTTTTAAGTTATAGGAGTATCATTTGCTGGATAGCCTTTTTTAATCCGGATGGCCACAGGAGTCTATTTATTGTATAATCAAGGGTTCTGGTTCCTGTGAAGAATGGGACAAGTATGACTTAATATGTTTAGAACTTTAAACCGTATGAGTAATAAAAATTTCTAAGGCAGGGCACATTTCTCAGAAATACTCTGTTGAACACATGAATTTAGAGTGCTCTCAAATTTAATGGCAACTATTCATGAAATAATTTAAAGTGGAGTGTGTGTGCGTGCGTGCGTGCGTGTGTGTGTGCATGCATGCGTGTATATGTGTGCGTGCATGTGTGCCTAAGGCTCTGACTGTTATTCTTTGGATATGTATATCAAACGATGGGGTCTGAAAATTGAGTAGTGTGAGGTGTTGGAGGCTGGTCAAAATGACTGCCATTTAATGAATAATTGAAATGGGTGCTACTGAAAGCTCATGAATTCACATGTTTTCACTATTTGTTTTGCTATCAATAAAATAAAGAGGTCAGCATAGTTGTATTTATGTGAAAGGAAATAGTGAAAAACAGCTCTATTTATAGTTCTAGGACAAGGAGATGGTTATTCTACCTGTGTCATCAATTGAAAAATAATGCTGTTTTTAGGGGCATCTGAAAGATACAGACCCTGGGACAGTTCTGCCCAGCTCCAGGTGCTGTTAAGTGAGGTCTCAGAACCTGGTCACTTCCTCCCAGGAAGCTCTAGACACTTTTTTCCTCAACCTATGTAGAGAAAAGGGTTATTTTGGTTCACAGATACAGAGGTTTCAGTCCATGACTAATTGACCTCATTGCTTTGGGCCTGTGACAGCATATCATGGCAGTCCATGACAGCATATTTGGCAAAGTTGTTTACTTTGTGGCCAGAAAAGATGAAGGAGAGAGGAAGAGAGGATGCCCTGGAATTCCACTATTTCCTTTGAGGACATGCCCCTTGTTACCCAAGATCTCCCACTAGACTCCACCACCTTTCAATAAATAGCACCAAACTGAGGTCTAAGCATTTGGGGACATGACCCTTTGGGGGACACTTGCAATCCAAACTATATCTAGACCCTCTTGTTAGGTATCTATATCTAGACCCTCTTCACAGCAGGTTTTTAGAGGACTAGCCGATTATAATAAGAAAATGAGTATTTTTGAGAGTTGGAAACAGGTGGTAGTAAGAGAACTTTTTGGTAACAGAATTGAGATAGAATGAAAACTGTTTCTACTGTTGGAGATTTGATCCTATGAGTTTTGGTGTCTGCTTAGAGTTATGGAACAATGAAACCATTTAGACTGAAGGAGAAAGAACAACATAGGAGAAAATACCAGAAAGAAAGAATCAAGAGAGTATAGAAATGATAAAATATCTTGTCTCATCCCTACCTAAAATATGTGTAATTTTGAAGAACTTGGAATTGAAAGAAATACGATTATTATCAAAGGAGTAAAAGCTCAGATATTTGAGTTCCGTTCTAAGTTTGAATCTCATGATACATTGTGAAAAACATCAAAAGATCTAGCCTCCCATTCTCCCTGGTTGTCTTATCTTTGCCTTTCTACTGGAATCTCTTAATTCTATATAAAGATAATATATCTTGAAATGGTAGTAGAATAGGGAAATATTACAGCTGGGTCCTGGATGGATTGTTGCTTGACTGTAATTTATCTATAAATTAATTCCAGGTTTATGTGGCTGGCTTTTGAAGGTATCTGGCCATCATTTCATTTCATTTTGGGTTACTAAAAGTCTGTAATAAGGATGGTATCCTGAATATATTGGTTTAAAAAACTGTTTTATAGTTGTGACCTTTCATACATCCGTTAGGACATAACCAGACACTAAAAGGTGTTGACCACATTCCTGAACATCCAGTCTTCTTATTGGTGATCTTCAGACAAGCTTTAAAAATGTGTACAATTCAAGTTTAACTGATACACTAAAAATTGTGACCAGAAGCTTAAGTTCACAGTCATTCATGGTAGCTTAAAAATTATAGATTGGGGGAAATTGTGTCTTTGAACAGATCTGTGCCAGTCTGTTACTCGGTAGAAGTCTTTCCTCTTTGGTTGGTCCTCGGCCATGTTACTACTTGCCTTAATTTTCTTCAAAGCATCTACGAAGCAGTGTAGCATCCATGTAGGACCCTCAAAACAGGCTTCGGGGCTCTTGTACAAGTGTAAAAGCAATTCTGAAACATCTGTAAGGGCTGTTTATATTTTATATCCCTGCTTTATCTGATCAAATGTTCCAGAAGAAAATTACATATTATGACTTGTTTAACAGTCTACAACCAAATGGGGATATGAGTGTAAAATAAATAAATATTCTGTGTATGCTACAGCAGGTTGGATCAAGGGAGATGTTATAGATAATCTTACCACTGAAAACTTTTGATTTGGCTGACATGTTTCAGGATTTTAACCTAGTTTAAATGAAGTATTTGGAGTGTTAATTTTATTTGGCTGCCATGTATGCGAGACATCTTGTCTGAGAGGTTTTAATTGTACCATTGAGTAAAACTAAAACTATGAATAGTGATGCGCTGAAATTACAGCATAGGAACAAGGTTTAGTTTTATATGGTTTTTTGTTTAGAGTTATTAACTATATAGAGAAATAAATGTCTTTTAAATATTTTAAAACATTACAAAACCCACAATGTAAAGTTGCCATGAGGCAGCCAAAAATAATACATATGGCATTCAGGAGAGCAGTTGCTAATTGGCTGCTGCCTGAGAAAATGGTACACTTGGCGTCTACTTAACACTGTGGGTTTGGCAGAAAGCCAGATTTGGGGTCAGGTTGTTGTGAATGAAGCTGCATGTGGTTAGGGAGGAGTTAAAATGATTCATGTCTTAGAAGCTCAAGCCCCACGAGTAGAGTAGTGAGCACGGGCCTGAGCACGTCAGTCTTCATCACACAGGCCTCCTGCAGATTGTAGTGTGTGCATCTTTCCAAGGAGGCCCTGCTCTGCTCTTCTCTGGCCGTTTTGTGCTCATGTAGGAGTAAATGGTTACTTGTACATGATTTTAAGTATATGCCTGAAATTCTCTTTTGTTGCAGAAGGAATCTGGAGAGGAGGTAGAAGTTGAGGAATTTTATGTGAAATACAAAAACTTGTAAGTAAATTGTAATTTTTTAAAAAAATGTGTGTGGGGTTATATTTTCAAAATACTGTATAAAGTTTTTTAAAAATTGTGAATTGGAAAATTTTGGTATGGTTTATTGATGCCTTGGAAGCTGTTTCCTACTAATTTTGTTTCTTGGTATTTTATAAATATAATTTTCCTGGAAAATGTGTAATCAGAATAAAGTTTGCTAACTTTCTTATATAACCAAGAAGTTCTTTTTAGACAGAATAAAAATTTAATAGAGAAATAAGGTAATAACTGCCCACTCTCTGAGGCTGTTCTCCAGAGCTGTCCTTCATGTGTGTGTGTGTGGGATGCCAGGTACTTGAGACAAGATTTCCACTATGAGATGAAGACTCTTGAAAAACCACAACATCATTCAGACTTTAAAATGCAGTGAACTATGGTTTTATCTGGGATTATTTTGAATATTTGTTTGGTGGATTTGAATTATATTATTTTAAAAAATATGAATGGAAAAACAACAGTGAATTGTCTTCATAGATTCTTTTGTAGACATAAATAGTATGCCTGGTCTGAACCACATTGCGATGAGTTTAACATAGTCTTAAGGATCAGTAGTTATCCTGCTGAGGAAGACAAATCATTTGCTAACCTGAATAATCATCAAAGAATAAGGACAGAAATATTTCATTCATAATTTAAACATTTCATTTACTTTACCCTTTTTAAGACAAAGAACTAAAGCCCCATATTAATAAATTGTAAGGTTTCTAAAGAGAGAGTTTTGTGAATGTTGTGAAAACAGCCAAAGCAAATTTATATTGTCTTAGAAAATGAAAACATCAGATACCTTGGGTTTTTTTTTTTCTTTTTAAATTGTTCTCTCTTGTTGTAGTTAGCAATGTGTTAATAAACTGATGGATTTTTGATGAAATTATAAGTAAAACCTTCTACCAAATAAAAAGATAAAGTTACCCTTTGTAATTTTAATCATGAGAATTGGTTGAAATGCAGAATCTGACAATACAAATGTGCTCAGTAAATGCTAGCTGTTGTCGTCATTTGTCCGCAGAGCACGATGAGTTCACACATGTGGAAATTACGCAGAGGACATGGTGTCCTTTGCTGAGCCCTTAAGGAGAAGAGGTCAGGATAGGTAAGGAAGAGGTGAACTAAATAAACCAGAGGGGGAGGTTCCCTTGTAGATGTATCGAATTAAAACAAGAACAGAGAAGCTCAAGTATCAGTTGCCAAAAACAGACTGAGGTGCTTGCATCCATTTGAGTCTGTGAATAACTCTAGTGAAGGTGCCACCACCAAGAGGGAGGACCAGTCCTACCCGTCAGTCATTTGAGGTGAAGGGAAGGGAGCTCTAGAAACTAGCTTTCCTGTCTGGTATTACTGAGATCTAAGGAAAATTAAGATTTCTCTAAAACTTAAAGTTTTCGTTAACCTATTTTGATATAATTTCAGATATATAGAAAATTTGCAAAAATGGTAGAATGAATTCCTACTTTTTCTCCTTGTGAGTAACACATACCTTTTGGAAAGATGCTTCAAGACCATGGTATATGGTAACGGTCACTAAGTTGTGATTTACTAATTCCATTTTTCCTTCTAGATTTATTGGTTGGGTTTCTACCTCTTTTCCCATTTGCTAATTTATAGGTGTGTAGACTTGTGGATATTCTTTGTATCAAATGTATTATAATTCTTTACTGTTGTGGTATTATTTACATCATCCCAGATTTGGCCAGTGGGAGACCCTTTTGGGTGGCTCCTCTGTCCTTTTGCCTTGTCCCCATCTTTCACTGAGCACTCGCACTGGAGTGTGGTCCAGGCTCATATCCTAACTTCCCTGTTTTAGTCCTGGAATGAGTTACTTCTCCAGACTCTTGGTTATTTTCATCAGAGTGAATTTAGAAACAAGACTTGGGCTTTGGATATACTCATTGCTGCTGAAGAGTCATTGCTTCAAGGCCCTGTCAGTGGATAAAGCTACAATAGTGTACACAAATGCATGCTTATTTACATATATATATGTATATATACACACATATAACTTACACATATATATCTATATATATTTATTGCTATCTGTATCTCTATAGCTATCTACCTAACAACAATGAAAGTAATGCCTTTGATACTTTCAGTATCATTCCAGCACCACCACAGGGTTCATTCTATCATTTGTCCTTTCCACTTAACATCTTTCTTCGACCATAAGAAGCTTGGCTCTTATTGTCTATAATATATTTGGTTTTTTATTTCAGTCTTGGAATATACAGGAATTGCTTACTAGATCATATTTCTGTGAAAAGGAAGCCTATATTTGTTGACAGTTTCTTTTGTCTTCAGTTTAAGGGCATAAAGGTTAAATTCTGTATTCAAAATTTCCTTAAGTTCTTAGGTTGTCTCCCCTGACCCCCAGTAGTTATTTGATACACAGTGTGATTCATTAGTCTCTGTACTTGTATCCCATCTTAGCCATCTCCTTTTTGGTTTTTATTTATTTATTTTCAAGGTGGAGAAAATACTAAGGCTCAAAAATTGGAACTGTACACAAGTTTACTCAGAGAAGAACTGTCAACTTCCCTTTCTTTCTATCCCCTTGCTACCTACTTTTTTGTTTATGTCAGCTTCATCCGCTCTCTGATTTTTGGCTCTTTGCACACGTGTGTGTATGTATATATGTATGTATGTGTGTGTGTGTTTATTCTTGTGATTAAAAAATTATGTGCTGTCAATACATTTTTGCTCTTTGCTTTTTTTATGATGCTGTATTTTGGAAATCACTGCAGTATATTGGTTCATAGTGGTCTTCATCCTTTGTTACAGCTGCATAGTACCTCATTGTGTGGCTGTACCACAGTTGTTTGCTCCATCTGCTATGTATGTGAACATGTGAATAGCTTTTAGTATTTTATAATTATAAATAATGCTATAATATATATTCTCATGCGTATGTATTTTTTCAGATTGTTGGAGCCATAGTTTTGGGTATACTCCTAAAAGTGGGATTTCTAGACCAAAAGGCAGATTTTCATGTAGTTTAGAGATGTTGCCAAATTCCCTTCCATAGAGTTAATGACATTTGTATTCCTGTCAACAGTGTATGAGGACACCTATTTCCTCACAACCTTTCCAACATATAGTATTGTCTTTCTAATTTTTGTAAGAAATTGTATTTCAAACCAGGGGTGATGGTGCATGTCTGTAATCTCAGCCCTCGGGAGTCTGAGGCGGAAGGATCACTGTGAGTTCGAGGCCAACCTTGGCTACACCGTGAGTTCAAGGCCAGCCTGCACTGCCTAGTGAGACCCTGTCTCATCCCTCCCTGCACCAAAATTATATTTCAGTGAAATTTTAGTTAGGATTTTCTCTTACTGTGAATAAGTACATCTTTTCATAAGCTGTACCAATGGCCATATTGATATCTTATCACTTATCTGTATGTCTTTTGCTCATTTTTTCCATTGTCCTTTGAGAGAAAATTTTAAGTGTTCTTTATCTAGAAGGAGGGATATTATTCCTTCATCTTGGCTGTGAGCTGCAACTATTTATTCTCAGTTTCAATTGTCTATTGACTTGATTTATGGTGTTTATTGTACTATAAATTTAAAAAATTTTATATAGTTAGATTTATCAGATTTTTTTTTCTTTTATCAAATCTGGCTTTTCAGTCATAGAAAGCCTTTCCCTAGTCCCTTATTTATGGAGCGATAGCACCTGTTTTCCTCCAGTATTTGCATGGGTTCATTTTCTGTGGTTAGGTGTATAATACATTTGATGTTTGTTCTTGTGTGTGGTATAGGCATGATTCTAATTTTATTCTTTTCCATATTTAGTCATACATCATGTAACAACAGGGACACATTCTGAGAAACACATTATTAGTTAATTTCCTCATTGTATGACCACCATAGTGTATACTTACACAAACCTAGATGGTCTAGGTCAGTCACTTGATGTGGCCTTTTGATGCAGTCAAGTGCTGTATAGACTCTATGAGGCTAATAACAAAAAGAATAGTGTACTAAGTATATAAACAGGTAACATAGTTGTTTATTATCAAGTGTTATGTACTCTACATAATGGTATGTGCTGTACTTTCATATGACTGGCAGACAGTAGGTTTGCCTACACCAGTGTCACCACAAACACATGAGCAATGGATTTTGATTCTTTTTTTTTTTTTTGGTTGGGGAGCAGGTGCTGGGGATCGAACTCAGGGCCTTGTGCTTGCTAGGCAAGCTCTCTACCACTGAGCTAAATCCACAACCCCATGAGCAGTGTATTTTTCTATAATTTTGTAACAGCTGCAGCATTCCCAGGTGACAGGAATTTTTCGGCTTCATTATAATCTTAGGGACCACCATCTTATATTTGTTCTGTCATTGATCAAAATGTTGTTAGTCAGTACTTTTCTAGCACTGTTACATACAAGTCCATCTTTGGACTGAGAACGTAGCTCAGTGATTAAACACTTGCCCAGTGTATGTAAGGGCCTGGGTTCAACCCTCAGCCCTGCAAATGGAAGGAAGGAAGGGAGGAAGGCAGGAAGGGAAGAAGGGAGGAAGGGAGGGAGGGAGGAAATCAAGGAATCCATCTTTACCAGTACAATTATTTGAGATGTAACCTTTGTCATATACAAAAGTTGCATTTTTGTTTGTATTTATATCTGTACTGTATTCCTTTGATCTCTTTTTGTATTCATAAGTCAGTACTGCATTTACTTACACAGGCTTTAAAGTGTATTGTCATATCTGGTAGATGTAGCTTCTCCTAGTAGATTCTTTTTAATATTCCTCTGGATATTGTTGCATGTTTATTTTTATATAGGAAGTCTTATGATAACTTACCTACTTCCATAAAAATGCTTGTATTTTTATTTACATTAGGTTAAGTTTACATATCTTTGCACTGGATATTGTTTGTGTGAGTGAAGGCTGTTTCTTGAGTTCTGTATGTTAATTTTATATCCTCCTGTATTACTGAATTCTTTAGTTTTATTGTTTCAATTAATTTTCCAAATGATTCTGTAGGGGGTCTCCTGGTACACAATCATATAATTTGCAAATTGAGGTAGTTTTACTTATTATTTTCCAATTATTATGCCTCTTACTGTTTTGCCTTATCTAATGGCATTGACTGATACCTCAGATACAATATTGAGTAGTGGAGATAGTAGATATCTATACCTTGTTTCTGATCTCTGTGTAAAAGTCTGTGTTGTTTCTATTTTTAATAAAGACCTAGCTTTTCTATATTTAATTATATTAATTGAGTATCTATTAATTCCTATTTTCCTGAGTTAGTTTTTAAAAATCCATTACAGGTGTTGAATTTTGTTGAAGGTTTTTCAGCATCAGTGGGGGTAATTATGTGTTTTTCTCCATAGATACATTGATTCTGTGTAGTTTTTTAATGGATCACCTAATAGCGATCCAACCTTCCATTCCTGGAACACATCCTATGTGGTCATGGTGGTTTTTTAGCTGTTTTGTTGTGTTTTTTGTATGTCTAGAGGTTGAACCCAGGGCTTTAGTGCTTGCTAGGCAAGTGTTCCATCATTCAACTACATCCCTAACCTGACCTGCTGTTTTCTTAGTGTGGTATAGAAATGTGTTTATTAATATTTTATTTAGAACTTTGCACTAAATATTTTATTTTTATTAGCTGTACATTTTTCGTACAGTTTACTTCTTAACATTTTCCTTATTGTTTTAGTGCTAGCTAGTCCACCAGTAAAATTTTCTCCCTTTCCCTCTCCCTTTTTTTCTATCTTTTACCTTAATTATGTCCTGAGACATAGCAGCCAACTGATAACCCTGTTCCTCTTCTTTTTTCTTCCTGATTGAGCTTCCTGAGTAGATTATCAGGTTTAGAATTGTGGAGTCGATAACTGAAAATTTCTGCCCCGTTTATAGACTGTAGATCAGTATAGAGCCACTTTCGTAATTGCCTGTGTCAGGCTCCCGGACACCCTGGTGATGCCGTACATGAGTTAGCCCCTCCTCCCTGATAAGAGTACTAACTCCACACATGTGTTTTTTTCTTGGCAAATAACTAGGAGACTCGAGTAGGTTATTTTTATGATGTTTGTTTCTGGCTATCACAGCATTGCTTATTACTTATCAGAAGTTTAAATAATACAATTTGAAAGTAGAAAATAAAATACTTACAATCTTACTACTCAGAAATAGTCATTATTTCAGTGTTCCTCTAATCTATTTTTCCTCTGTGTACAGGGTTTATATAATTCATTATATATTATATGGTATATTTTATATATGTGGCACATTTATTTAAAATCCTTTCTCCTTTAGTCAGTTATACAGGGGTTAATTAGTCCTATCTTAGATAATGCATATTAGACATTGCATAAATATCAATTACATTTCACTTAGTATCATAAGCATTTTTCTTATTACTAACTTTTTAAAAGATTCCATAATGACTGCATAAGTTCTAAGTAGTAGTACCTGGATCCTGAAAGAGGTATATGTTCAGACTTCACATTGCTTTGTGATATCATCACCAGAAAGAGAAATTAGATAGTAGAGGCAGCTGGGGGACAGGGAAAGGATAATGGTACAAAGGAATATTGAAATGTCAAACAGATGAATGTGAGATCCCATAAAACATTCACTGTGTGCCTGCCAGTCTCAGGGAAGGAAGATGGAGGGTTGAATGTGTTGAAGTTCAGGTTTGGGAAGGCAGAAATGTGCCCAGAGCAGAGGTGGTGAGTCTGAAGGCATGAAACTTGCCCAATGAGAGTGTGGGTGTTACCTAGTAAAATTCACAAGGGTCAGTGGGGTATGGGCTGTGGCTCGGGGATTGGATGGTGGTTCTTTCCAGTTGCTCTGGAAGGACCGTGTTCAGTTTACCTTGGGGGTCAGTATGATAGGCCTTGTATGAATCAAAGGCATGCTATATCCCTTATCTCCAAAGAAATTGCTATTGTAAATCTGAACTTTTAACTTGATTAAAAATACTTATTTCTCAGTGATAAAAGACTCAAAACACGAATGCATAATTAAGGCTACCCCACAGTGGTAAGTGTTTTATACTGAAGTGTAATGTCATGAAAACACCTTGTTATTAGCCCTCCTCCCTTGTTTTTTGTGTCCTGGATAAGAAATCTGGGAGGCTTGGAGGAGAAGGGAAATTATAGATATCATTACTGATTTTCTCTTATTCTCAAATACTAGTGGTTATATTGAATGTTGCTCAGCAGCCCTATAAGTAATTAAGCAGGTTCTTTTGTTAATGATTGTTTAGTTGACTTTTTAAATAATACATACATAAAAAGTATCATGTTTTACATGTTTCAAGGATATTTTATTCTTTCAGCTCTTATCTTCATTGTCAATGGGCATCTGTAGAAGATTTGGAAAAAGATAAAAGAATTCAGCAAAAGATTAAACGATTTAAGGCAAAACAGGGCCAGAACAAATTCCTTTCAGAGGTACGGGATACTTGCTTAATTTTCTGAAGGATTTACTTTATTAAAATACTCTAAATTGTGAATTTTAGTTCAGTAAATTATTAAGAAAAACTAGTTTGCCTAATTCGATGCTATTACTTGCATATTACTAACTGGTTGTTGCTAAAAAATTTGTAAACAGGAAATTTCCCATTCTTCCTGTTGCTTAGTCTAAAAGATAGCAGTCCTTATGATATTGTGTAGAAATAGTGGTATGATTAGAATCTTGTAATGCAAGTGCAATTAAAAGATGATGAAAAAAGGTAAGACAGAACTTCTATTGAGATTCAGCAGGTTAAAAACTCTGCAATAAGTATGAAGTCTGGCTGGGGGTTTAGCTCAGTGGTTAGTGTTTTTGTGTAGCAAGCAGAAGGCCCTGAGTTCGTTCCCCAGCACAAATAAATGAGCAAACGAATGAATGAATGGATGAATGAATGAATGAATGAATGAAGTACACGTTCTAGGATATACAAGTTTAACTTCTGGTGGGGGAAGTATGTTGCAGATTTCTTTTGTTCAAGTCATTGTCTCACACAGTCCACCAACTTATTTTGACAAATGCTGTGCTATGGTGTAGAAGCTATACTATATACTACATTTATATTGTCATTGCCTGTGCCCCTTTATCCTAGATTATCACTTATAAAAGACAGTAATACCCAGGGCAATGAAGAAAATCTACGTTTATTAGAAGTAACAGGTTACCTCCTACCAACATAATCAATTACCTTTTTTTTTTTTTAAAATGCTTTCTTTCATAAGCTGCTAACTGGAGTCTTTGGACTTTTTATCACCAATTTGGTTTCAATTATAGCCTCAAGTACATGAAAGTAAAATTTTAACATTAAAAGATAAGTCAAAGATTTGCTGATTTCTTAGTTCCTCTTCTCATACAGAAGTTCACCAAGTGTAACCTGTAAAGAAGTATGAAAATTGATGCAAAATAATACATGTTTAACAACCTGCTTTATGCTGCTATCCCTTTTGTCAAGATAAGGAGGATGGGACAAAGAGCATTTAGTATTTTGATGGCATAAAATCTTTATAATTTCATGTGACCAGTTAGTATTCTCTTAGAACCTGATTTCATCATCCTATCAGACAGGCTTTTGGTAAAATCTACTTTGGGTGGGCCATCTTGTTGGTGGTTGCTGGATGCTCTTTTCACTAGACCCACATAGGTATCGTATCACCAACTTTGTTACCTTCCAGACACAGGCTTTTTGGCACTACAGCAGTTTGCACTGAGTGGAATTCATTTACTCAAATATGAATCAGATCTCACATCTTGGAGAATATTAAGATTTTTTTTTTCTTTGAAAGGGTAGTTTTGCGGAAGATACTGTGAGATTCTATTTCACATGTCCTTAATGAAACTGAAGTTGAGTGTTTGTGCCATAGAGGAAGTTAAATTATTAGCTTCCTTTAGAAAGAGACACCGTATATTCTGTTGACCCTTTCTGGGAGTCTGTGGGAGGAATAAGGAAAAAGCACAGTGGTGTACCCCTACCACCATCTTTAAATTCTGGTCTTGTTTATTAAATTTATTTGGACTCTATTTCCTGTTATCACAAGCTCTTTAGGAAATTATGTCTGGTCCTAGCTATACAGCTGTCTTGTCATCTATGTGAGTTGCCTGTATCAAGGTTGAAAAACATTATTTTCTAGTAAATTAGCAATTAGAGATCTTGAGTTCTGTTCTGAATGGGAATTAACAGAGAAGAGTAACAACCCCTTCCTACTCTCTCTTTTAAACAATTAACAGAGAAGAGTAACAACCCCTTCCTACTCTCTCTTTTAAGCACACGCACATACGTTCATTTTTTCCCATACACTTCCAGTAATCTATGGTTCTACTACTGTTGATTTTCAATTATGGCTGCTTTAATTTTAACTTTTTTTTTTTTTTTTTTTTTTTTTTTTTTTTTTTTTTTTTTTTTTTTTTTTTTTTTTTTTTTTTTTTTTTTTTTTTTTTTTTTTTTTTTTTTTTGGGCACTTAAGCCTTCTTACGTCTCCACATCTGAAATCTCTATTCAAATGCTCACTTAGATTAGAAATTTCATCACATGCATAATGGTGCAGATTATTCACTTAATGGGCAGAAACGGAGGAAAAGTTATAGTCATCACTGAATAAGAACAAATTGTCTTAAAGAGAGCTTTTGCCATCAAAACCTAATACGTATATACTGTTTCCCTAACTCTAGAAACTTTTTATAAAGCCAGGGCATTAATACGTTAACATTTTAAATTAACATTCCAGTGTATTTTTCCCCTACTATTCACCTTCTGTGTAAAAGTTTGAATCAGTTGAAGCACGTTTTTGTATTTCTGCTGCTTTGTAATTTATAGTCCACACCACCCAAACCTGGCATTGTAAATGGGCACAGTAGTACAGACAATGTTTATTCTCCTTAACAGACTGTGAATGGCAGCTTCTCTTTTCAACCTGCAATTCAGGAGATGAGAATTGTGCCTAAGTGACAGTGATTTCTAATGTGCCTTTTTGCAAAGTTTTAAAAAACAGTTAAGTTAATCTGTAGCAACAAATAACGATGTGCCTTTTGTTTTCTGACTCATATCTGAGAATTTATCTGACCTTGGCTTCGTTTAAGTGTGCCTAGGTTTGTAACTTCCTTCTGAGCCATGTTCTACTTTCTGTGAGATAACTTTGCAAACAAGCAGTATTACTTCACTTTTGTAAAGATTGTTAAAGTATTGTTAAATGGCTCAATTATTTAAGTGTCATTTCTTCAACCTGAATTATTTTACCCAACTATTCCGTTTAGTACAAATAAGTCATTCTGTCATTTAAGATTAATGAATGACAAGACTGTTATCCTAAGTGAGGTACTAATATTGATTGGCAAGGACACCAAACAGCATAAATTGTTCACACTGAAATGTAAAATCTGTTCGGTTCAGTGTTTTTAGCTCTTGAATAACATTCTGTAAATGATGCTATATGGCATCAGACAACTCAAGTAGTTATAAGACTTCAGTCGTACTTACTATGCATGGCTCTGATTCTTTATTGCAGACTGTAGTTTCAAGAATGCTAAATTCATTGTACACCATAAGCCTTTTGGATTGCTCATTAGCAAATTGTAATTTCACACTTCATTTAAAATATTCTTAAACATTCTCTCACAGTAAAAGGTTTCACACAGTAATTCAAAGACCCACTTAACAAAGTCTAAGAAGTCTGATTCCCTCACGGGGAATGATTTTGCTAAATTGTAGCATTTCAATTAATATAATAGAATTTGGCAAAATAAATTTTGTATTGTTGTGACTGAAAATATTATTGCCTGCTGAAAAGTAAAATTGTTTTTTTCTCTCAGGAAATAAACTTTTTAACTATTTTTTTCCTTTGATGCAGATTGAGGATGAGCTTTTTAATCCAGATTATGTGGAGGTTGACCGGATAATGGACTTTGCACGTAGCACAGATGACCGGGGCGAGGTAACAGGAGATCATTTGCGTTATAAAATGGCAGTTCAGGCAGCTCTTGTGTGTTTACAGAGAAGATGAGAAGAACCTAGGCCTGGTTTTGGTTAGAGTCCTAGATCACGATCTGTTCCATCTAAATTGAACCGGAACTTAATGATTTATTTTCAGTTTTATGATTTAATAATTGTGCTAAATATGTTTTGTTTAGTCTGAGAGTTTTTTTTAAAAAATCAGTTTTCAATCTTAACTACATTGACATTTTCACAGTTGTAGAATATGTTCGATAAAGACTTCAATGCATTTTGGTTATCTATCTGTCATGTAGCACTAAATGCTCTATGTAATTGAGAGTATTCTTGTAAGAAGGGAGTTTTAATGTTATTTGGTATTGGCATCCTAAGTGAAGTTGACGGACTTCATTTAGTGAGGTGCAGAAGGATAATAGGAAGTGCTTTCTTATGTGGGATCCCAAACCTGCTGCTTTGTAAACCCTACGAGGTTGAAATGCAATTTGATAGGAAAGTTAAGAATACAGACAGGTCTAGTGACTTGTGAGCATGTGTGTTAGTAACACTGTGCCCACCTACCATGAGTGCTGTCACTCTTGGCTGCTTCATGTAAACTGAAATTTATATTTAAGTGTTTGGATCTTGCTTATTCAGGGAGAGTCTATAAAGAATTCCCATGTCACTCTAAACTCTGACTAGTGAAATTCCACGTTTCAACATGGACTGTATCTGTGACATTGTACATTATCTTTACTTTTCTTGTTTGCTTAGTTGTACTTTTTTTAAAAAAAAATTTCATCGTGTATTACTTTGTATAGCAAATATTTTTAACATCACAACCGAATCAGTGTACCTTGGTCTTAAAAGAAAGGTCAACAAGTCCAAAGATTTTCTAGAGAAAAGACAAAGTGGAAATCCTGCTCATCTGCCTTCTCCAAAATAGTTTGCCCTCCAGCCTTCTGGATCTCAAATACACTAGTTAATTTGACTGGATGCAAACAGTTCTCTTTTTCTCTGAGGAAAAGACAGATATCCTAATAAATTTTTCCCATTTTCATTGTATAAGAAACTAGCTAATTATATAAACATACATACATCTACATACTTGATGAATGATTTGTACAGATAAAAATAAGACTCAAATTTAGCTTCTTGTTATTTGGTAGCTGTCCCTATATACTTTCTGGCCTTTGAACATTATCAGTAATTTAGGTAAAAAGTTAATACGATCTGTTCTGATAATACCCAATAATGCTGTATTTATTGGTCATGGGTTTAAAACGTATACCTATTCAGTCTTACACTAAGGTAGCATCTGTCAATAAATGAAGTAGAGCACTTTTTCCCTTAGCATACAATATTTGGTGACATGAATTGTATTCTGGTTTATCCCACCCTGGCCAGCCTGTGACCCACTACCTGGTGAAGTGGTGCTCACTTCCTTATGAAGATAGCACGTGGGAGCTGAGGCAGGACATAGATCAGGCAAAGATCGAAGAGTTCGAGAAACTCATGTCCAGGGAGCCGGAAAGAGAGCGTGTGGTAAGAACTGGCTCATAGTAGATTTACTTTGAAAATAGCAGAGTGGTGTGGTCTTTGAGAAACCACTAATGGGATTCACTGTATTTGAAACAGGAGCGACCTCCTGCTGATGACTGGAAGAAATCGGAGAGTTCCAGGGAGTATAAAAACAATAACAAACTCAGGGAATACCAGTTGGAAGGAGTGAACTGGCTACTTTTCAATTGGTACAACATGTATGTAAAAACATGCTTTGCTTTACTTTTAAGAAGACTGGCATTTTTTTCTTTGTAGTTATTGAAAATATTATTTAAAGATCAAGCATTGGAAATGTGCTTTACACTTACTCAACAAATACTAATACTGAGAGTGAAAGACATACGTAGAAGTAATTTTTATTAGAGAATTTTACTTGGAAATAAATTTTGTTGAATCTAAGGAAACATCTAAAGGCTTATGGATGTACATGTGTTATTATAATATGTAGTTTGTGAAAAGACAGCACTATCTCATATCTATACTCACTAAATTTTCCTGTTTTATTTTTCTTTCAAAGGCGAAACTGCATTTTAGCAGATGAAATGGGTTTGGGAAAAACTATCCAGTCCATTACATTTCTCTATGAGATATATTTGAAAGGAATCCATGGCCCTTTTTTAGTAATTGCCCCATTGTCCACAATCCCCAACTGGGAAAGGGAATTTCGAACCTGGACAGAGTTGAATGTGGTTGTGTACCATGGGAGTCAAGCTAGTCGTCGGACCATTCAGTTGTATGAAATGTACTTCAAAGATCCCCAGGTAAAATGTCACAGGTCGCATCCCTTGGGCATTTTAAGGTGTTGGAAGTTCAGTCTCCATGACTTGGGGGGAGCTCTCGAATTTGCTAAATTGGGAAATTTGCTTAAGATTTTTCTATCCAATTTATGTTTGTATTATCTTTCTCCGTCTGTGAATACTGCTCTTTTTTGTGTGTGTATTTTGTCATTCTGATTATTTGATTGGGAGGAATGAAAATTTTTACCTTGAATAACTACTGAAACTGAAATTTGTTTAGTGCATTATTAATGTTAGTTTTATATACCTAAGACAAAACCAAACAGAAATGGTATTAAATTTGAATAGAAAGCATATTATGCTGTTACTAGAATTTTAAAGTACTGAGTTTTATAAAACTCCAAACGCACCCAAGAGGAGGGATTTATACTTTGGCTCTTTTTTCTTTTTTTTTCTTTTTTTTTTTTTGGTGCCGGGGATTGAACTCCGGACCTTGTGCTTGCAAGGCAAGCACTGTAACTACTGTGCTTGCCCAGTAGTAAATCCCCAACCCAGCTATACTTTGGCTCTTAATAGCAGTTGCTATAATTTTTTTCTTGTTGTAGTTACCTTTTTGCAATTATTGTATGATACTGACAGTGAAGCCTTATAAATGACATGATAAAGAAGGCTTATAAGTGCTAAAACAGTTTTAAGCTGTAGGTAATAAATGAATGTCCAGTAACTGGTAATACGGACAGTCAGTTTATGTGTTTGTTTCTTTGGGTATAAAATCTAAAGTACAATTAAGTAATTTAAAGGAAAAAAATTGAAATCTATTTTCTGAGATTTGTTTAGATTTTGGAAATAATAAGTTCTATCCTCAGTGAATTTATTTTCATTCAAATGCTCCTAGCATTTTGCAGAACATGTTAAAGAAATAAAAGTGTTACAAGAATTAAAAAGATCAAAGAAATTTTAAAAAGTTTATAAAGTTAGCTTAGAACCAACTCTGTCGTGACCTTTACCTTTTAGTGTCTATAGGGTATAACTAGACTGGGTGCACTTAAGGGTCCTTATAGGGAAACCTAATCTGACATCTTACTAACAATTTTCTAATTCTTTTAAAAACAAAAGACTTTAAAACTCCACTTTACCATAACAATGTAAAGCCTCAAAAATAACTTAAAAATAGAAGGTTACCTAAAACAAATAGGTCTTCAAAGGGATACATACATATTATGCTACTTATTTTTCCTCAAAGTTCGTAATGTAATCATTAATCCATAATACACAGGTTTTGGTGGGGGAGTACTTGGAATTGAACTCAGTGCCTTGGACTTGCTAGGCAAGTGCTCTACCACTGAGCTAAATTCCCAACCACTAATCTATAATAATAATTCTGAATTGTTCTTGTAGGGTCGAGTCATGAAAGGGTCCTATAAGTTTCATGCCATCATCACTACATTTGAGATGATTTTGACTGATTGTCCTGAGCTGCGTAATATTCCATGGCGCTGTGTAGTCATTGATGAAGCCCACAGGCTGAAGAATAGGAACTGCAAGCTGTTGGAGGGACTCAAGATGATGGACTTGGTCAGTGATTGTATTCATCATCCCATTGAACCTGAGTAAATTGTTACTGACTTGATAATCCTGCCACTTCAAATTTGATTGGTGCCTCTGAAAGGTGTCTGCAAAGCCTGTACAACATGGAGTTATAGTCTCCTGAACTTTCAGCTGCTGTTTCCTTTGAGTTTTGCATTGTATGCTAGTATTTTTAAACAATTTTATCACAGCGAAATAGAACCATGATGTTGAGGTCAGCTTCAGTTCAGTTACGTTCCAGTGTGTATAGGTTTCGCCCTACTGGGGCCATTTAAACTTAAAGATGCAAGTTCTCAGTAAGTTGGCTGGGAAATCTGGTTTTGGTTCACTTTGCAAAGATGCCTTAAAATTTGAGGTATTACAAGACCTCAGGTTTGATTTGGAATTTTACGCCACACCTATCCCATGTTTTTTCAGCTTCCCAAGTGATAGATCTTCCTGATAGATTTCCTAGATTTTTTTTTTTTCCCAACACGAGTATCATGGTGTAGTATAACGTAGAGGGAAGAATTTGATCTGTGTTGCCATACTGTTGTGCGTGCACTGTCCCAAAGGGAATTGCTACATGGCCTGTCATCCTTGGGCATCTTTTCAGTCCATACCTTACAAGTTGGTTATGATCATTTGTTTTTCATTTTTAATAAACATTTCGAAAGCAGTGTTATTTTCATGTAGGATATCTTGTGTGATTTGGTAAGTTTGAAAAACGATTAAAAAATTCCTTTAATATTGATTTCTATAGATTAACATGATCTTTCATTAATTGGCAGTTGGAGATGGGAAGGAATATTCTGTATCTTTGTAGCTATACATTTTTTACTGCAGACTGGTATTATTGAAAAGAAAACCTAAAAGCCTTTAGTTGCAGCTTCTTTAAAGCTGCTCCTTTTATTTTTAAATTAAGAGGATTAGATTAGCCAGCTATTCTTTTAATTAAAAACAAGCAAAATCTAGTTCTGCTTAAGGGAAGAACTGACTGAATTATCCTATTTAGGATAAGATTGCCCCCTTTTCTCTCTAGAGAATTATTATTAACATTGTCCTAAGTCTTTTGCAAAGAGTTGACTACTATTTGGTGGCCAGTCCCCCAAGTAAGTGAGACCACTTAGAAACAAGGAAGAGTCTTGAACATATAGGGTAGGTGTGTGGGAGGAGAAACTCCATGGCTGTCTTTTGTCTCTCAGAGTCATACTTTAGCATTACGGTGAATTTAACCTATATTTGTAGGCAAATATAATGCTCAAGATTTATCTAACTAGATCTACTGAATAGGGTGGACCACTAGGTCTTCATGATGTTCCATTAAAAGAAGGGTTAAACAGGCGTCTCTCTGACTGAGCTTATCTAAGTTGTGTAAAAGAATGCAAGTTTTAGTTTATATTATTAGATAGTAGATTCTTATTATGGAATAGTCCTTCATTGCTTAATTGGTTTAACTCTGTCAGCATCAGGCAATCTAATTGTCTTTGGGATACTTCGAGGAATATTCTCTTACTAAGAGTAACATTTCATTAATTCCTCAAAAAACTAAAACTAGAAATTCTATTTGACCAGCAATTCCCCTTCCTGATCTTCCTAAAGGAGTTAAAAACATCATATTACAGTGATACATGCACACCCATGTTTATAGCAGCACAATTCATAATAGCTAAATCTTGTAAGCAGCCTATATATCCATTAGCAGGTGAATGGATCTTAAAAATGTGGTGTTTACACATGGTGGAATACTACTATCCCATAAAGATAAACTCGAGTCATTTGTAGGAAAATGGATGCACTTTGAAACCATAACATTGAGTGAAATTAGTCAGACACACAGGTTTAAATATCACATGCTTTCTCTTATGAGAAACTCAAATTATAAATAAAGAGCAAAATAAAAGATAAGAGGATGCAGCGAGATGGACTTTTTCAAGTGGAAAGGGGATCAAGAGGTGGGAGGGGATCAAAAAAGAATTAAGATGTGTTATGTACATGTCGTAGCACCATACAAGCAATGCAAACATTATGTAGTGCAAACATACACTGTACCAATGAAATTTAAAAAAAAATAGATTTTGTTATTCTGATAATTTTTCAGTCATGTATTACAGTGCTTCTTGAACTTTTTTGAACAGTGGCCCATATTGGAGATGATAATATTTATATGCCACACTGCGGTAGACAGAGAAGGCTGCCCATGCCATGGGAGAGAGTCCTGCGCTATCTTACTCTCCCAGCCCTGCCCGATACCCCAGATGTTCCAAGGATTCTGCATCCCTGCAACTCATCCTTGGTTAACTGACTGGGAAGCTCTAATTAGCAAATAAACAAAATAGTTCCTTTTGATGGATCAAGAATCTTATCTCAAAAGAGATTTCTTTAAGATGGAAGTTACCGTTGTTGTTCCGAGTCAGAATGTAATTGTATTAGTTCTGAATAGATTGATGCCTGGTGTTTAAATTTTTACTTAAACCTTATTAGAACTTGCACACTTACCACTTTTCATGCTTCTTTCTTAGAATAAGTTACAGTCAAAATAGCGAGTAGTATCTATACCCAACTCTGATGGAGATCTTAGGGACCTGCTGTTACCTGCACTAGACTGAGTTAGAGTAAAAATGTACTTCATGGGGGTGATCTCCAAATTCACACTTAGAAGACTGCTAAGTATCTTTCCTTCTTCCAAGACAAAGGATTTGCCCATCTTATCTTTCACTGTCAGGAGTCCCCACATAAATTAAGAGTCTACTGAAAAGAAATTAAATGCACACCACTTCCACCAGAGCTCAAAAGAATGGTAACATTTTCAGGGCAGAAGAGTGTTTGCCAGCCTAGTTGAGTAGGAGGTAGTATGCTTGATACCAAGTCTCTTATAAGATAGTTTGTGATATTATGTATATTAAATGCATATTCTTAAATTGTTACCCACTTTCAAATTGAAGCCTATTTTTTTCACTGCTCATATGTAACTATACAAAAGGGTTGTATTAGTAATCGTTTAGTGTATCTGCTGAGCAGCATCAAAAAGGAGTTCCTTTCCTTTTTTCAAATTGGTTTATTTTTAAATTAGTTTGAAGGGCTTTAACTTTCAAAGATGTTTTAACTTTTAGGTGTTCAGGATTTAATTTAAGTAATAAAAGATGCAGAAAAAAGGGAGACAATCAATATAATATTAGTACACCTCTTCCTTTGTAATGACTTTCCTGAATCTTTGTCAGTACTTTTGGAAATCTTTGGATAAAGTCATTCAGGACTTGGGTATAGCAGTGATCATGGCCCAGATAACCCACGATTGTGTGGCACAAAATTTTGAGTTGATTGACAAATGCCTCACTTGATGAACTTAATGAGTTGGTAGCACTCTATGCATCTTCTTGTGCAAGAGACCTCTATTCAAAGAGGAGAAAAGGCAGGGAAAGGGTGTATTGGACAACTTGCCCTCACTTTCAGAGAGCTTCCTTGACAGATAAGACATGATTTAAGGAAATTAGCCTGTTCCTACTTACATCTCATTCAATTAGCATTTACTGAACATATACTATGCTTGGCAGTTGAGTCTTGTCAGATTCCAAGTCAAGTTAGAATATTGCTTTTGAAACTACTAGAGGGTATAGTCACTTTCTAAAATAGTTTTTTAGTTGTACTGTGTACTGAATGGCCAAAGTAAAACAATAATAAGGCTCTAAAAATTTATAAATTCACTATTTTTAAGGCTGATCCTAATAAGCTCAGTATGCAAGGAAAACTAGAGATAGAGCTTGTAAACAGGAAGAACTGAAGAAATACCTAACTTGCTTCAAAGTGACAAAGTTAGAAATTGCATTGGTTAATAAGTGATTGTGGTGTATAGAAAACCAAGCTGACCTCTTTGCTAGTTGGAAATTTTTGCAGAACAAAATAACTTTTGATATGCTATTACATTAAGAAGAACTTTTTTTGTCTCTAAAATGAGTCATGCAGGAAGCAGATAAAAAGATGAAAAGACTGTTGATCTAGAGAACAGAAAGAAGCATGTAAACCTTCTCTGCATTGAGACTCGTAGGAAAAAACTGAATTTTGTTGGAGAAAAAGCATTGGGATTTAGGGGGGATTTAGGGGACTTAGGCATCTTACTAAAATATTAATTTAATAACCTCCAGAAGAAACAAAACAGCAAGATACACACACTTAAGGACTCTGCAGAGCTATAGAGAGGACCCTCCATGTGTCTGTTCATCTGAAGCAAGAACTGTATTTTTGTATCTTTCCCTTCTTGTCTACACTCTGTCCTTTGCGTTGGATTGATGCTGAGTTACCACTGCAAGCAGAAGTAGAAAAGTAAGAATACAGAAGAAAGCGTTGAACTGTTTGTGTTAGCATTTGGTCAGTTGCTTTCCTTGTGTTACTATAGGAACACAAAGTGCTGCTGACAGGGACCCCGCTACAGAACACTGTGGAAGAGCTCTTTAGCTTGCTTCATTTCTTGGAACCAAGTCGCTTCCCTTCAGAAACCACCTTTATGCAAGAATTTGGTGATCTAAAAACAGAAGAGCAGGTACTTATCACCTCTACTCTGTATCTCAGTCATAAAGTTGAAGATAAACTCATGAAATGGGAAAGCATTAATATTTAAGTATCTTAAGAGGTAAATTTTATTACAGTTTTTTCTCACCTAGTAAAGAGCTTTATGTATTTTTCCCTTGGACTTTCCAAGTCATCATTATGAAGGTTCGTTTGTGCTTATTTTCATATCTGTTTGCCCTCACAAAGGGCTATTAAGTTTTATGGAGAGGTTACATACCTGTTGACGTGTTTTTCAGGGATTTCTGTGCTAAGAAGGTTGGTGGCATTGCTGTGCATACTTCTGGGGTTAGTGTCAGAAGCTCCTGAAATCTTTAGAGCTATTTGCTTACTGGAGTTTTGAGTTTCCACTCTTACTTCTGAACCATATTTGCTTGGCTATGTTGCTTAATTCTTCAGGCCTATGTCTTTGGATTTTGGGAACATAACTAGCCCACAGTATTCCTGGGAGAAATAAGACTGTGTGTGTGAAAAGCACTTGGTTGCTTCATACATTGTAAAAGTTATATGGGTGTTAGTTACTATTTTTCATATGCCATATTTGAAATAAACATGGAGAGATGGTTGAAGTCTTGGTCTTTATGTGTCCCTTATGCAGTTTACTGCCTAAAACCTCTTAGCTAAGTTTAGCGTGAAGTCTGTTTTGTTTTGCTTTTCTAAAATAGATAGTATATGTTCTGCTATATCCTACTGCCAGTTAACTGAAAAGAGTACCAGGGAGAGACGTCTCTGCTTGGTTGTTGATGTGGTGACTAGATAACTCCTGGCTTACTCCTTATTCTTTAGCTCTTTCTACAAATGCAGAAAACAGAAGCATAGAACTCCATGGTATTGTTCCTACCTTCTTCCTCATCATCCATGTGATTTAAGACAAAAGCTAAATGAATAATTGGGGTTTTGTTTTGCTATGTGCTTTTCAAGCCCTTCTGGCTGTTTGGGACTGACTCTTGCCTTGGTAAAATAATCTGTTCGGCATGGAATCATCTAACCCTCCTGCATTTCTTTCATGGAAGCTGAAAGATTAGCTCCCTTACATTCTTACTAGGCTTTGAAAAATGAAAATGGATAGTGAATAAATGAGATGATCCTATGTTTTCACATGCAAGCTAATCACGATACCAGTATTTACCAAAGGTCCTTTTTTAGGTGCAAAAACTACAGGCTATTCTAAAGCCAATGATGTTGAGACGTCTCAAAGAGGATGTAGAAAAGAACTTGGCCCCCAAAGAAGAAACTATTATTGAAGTTGAGCTAACAAACATTCAGAAGAAATATTACCGAGCCATCCTTGAGAAGAATTTTACATTTCTTTCCAAAGGTGGTGGACAAGCTAATGTACCTAACCTTTTAAACACTATGATGGAGTTACGGAAGTGCTGCAATCATCCGTACCTAATCAATGGTAAGCCTGCCCACTCATGCACTTGTTTGACAGAAGCTCTAAAAATCTCCTCCTGCCTCTGGATTTGAGGGTGTTATGGTATGTAGTCTGCCCCATACACCCGTATGGATTTCTCCAGCATCCTTTTCTTTGCGATGCTTCCTCCTGTGGTTTCTGAAAACAAGTGACCAGTGCCTCCCTCCCATGAAAAGAGGCATTTGTGCTTCATGGTTGTAAGTCATTAGAAGTGCTAGCAGCTAAAGACAGATTCTAGTTGAGTGGTTTTTTTGGGGGGAGTGAAAATTAGAGGAGATTGAAAAAAATAAAAGGGAGAAACTCTGGCATGGCCAGCAGCTGTCAGCTGTCTGAAGCCTTAGATGGAAATGTCTTCGCATTCCTTGCTATCTAGAGGCCTGTAGCACCTAGTTCCTGAGGATGAGGAATAATCTTAAAGCTCTGACCATAGTTTGTCCCTGTGGAGAATTTAGAGTCCTCCTGTTTTGTTCACCAAACTCATAGTATTACATAACTCATATGGGTTAAGCTTCTCTTTATATACTTCCAGAAGTCGTGAGAGACCTGTAGGAGGACACCCCTCAAGGAGCCTGTGGTGTGCGGGAGGATTCAAAGGGAGAAAGCATTTAGGAGATGTCCTTTTAATCAAGGGTGTAGAGGACTTTACTAGGTAGGATAGACAAAAGATGTTGAAGCTGAAGTTACAACACACGGAAAGAAAAAGGAAGCACAACAAAATGGGAACTTGCCCAGGTTGTGAGGTGTGAGTGCAAAATAATGGGACCATGCATTTTAGACATGCTGGGACTGTGCTGTGAAGGCCTCAGATGCTGGTACAAGGGACATAGGTTCCCATCTGTAGACAGGGGAAAGCCATATCTTGTATGTGAGCTGAGCAGTGATTATAAACATGACCTAGGGTAATGGATCGGGCAGTGTCACAGAAAATGTGAAAGGAGGGAAAAACAAGAGAAGCAGAAGGCCAGCTCAGAGGCTGTGGCAGCAATGTGGGCAGGAGTAAATGCTACATGCAGATTAAAGAAAGGTGACAACAGGCTAATTTGGGGGTACTTGGGCACAATTTTAGTTGTTCAGTGTCTTGGTTACTTTTCTCATTGCTTAGAAAAAATACCCAGCATGCCCAAGTTAAAGGAAGAAAGGTTTATTTTCACTTACAGTTTGTAGAGATTTCAGTCCACAGGGTTGGCTCCAAGGCAGGGGGGCCTGGTGGAGGAGAAACAGCCCATGGAATGGCAGGCAGGAAGCACCATCCGCTTTTCCCTTTTATCCCATCCAGGCTACAAGCCTTTTGTATGGTGCCACCCATACCCAGGGCAGAGCTTCTGTTTTCAGTAAACCCATTCAGCCATACCCAGAACTATGCTAATTCCAATCAGTGGACTAATTTAGTACCACACACACCCTAGATCCAGCCAGCTCATAAAAGGCTCACCTGTGAGTGCATGAAACGTTGAGGGGACATCTAGATGCAAGCCATAACACCCAGCAATGCAGTTATGTTCTTTTTTAGGGAAGAAGGAACAAAGCTTAGTTCTGTTTTCATCACAGTCCATGAGGTTCAAGGACAGTTGAACCTAATCTTTTCCCCCTTTCCCAACATGCATACCCAGCAGCCACAGTTGATCAGGGACAAAAAGTGGTCCATGCATGGAACATGGGCTCAGAGCACAGAACCTAATGGCTTTAGCTTTTCTTCTAAAGAAAGTATTATGTGTGATAATTATGTTTAATATGCCAGCCTGCTAAGCACAAAGTGTTTACGAACTTGTAAGACCATTGTGGTGAATGTCAAATCAGCCTGTTGGTGAGATGGAGTTGGGACTTAGGCTGAATAATGGTGTGTATAGGGTCATGTATGTGCACAACCTTTTTCCATTTAATTGCTGTTGAAAAGAAAATAAATATTAATATTCTCTAAGAGGGGAAAAAGACAAGGAGATGGAGAAGGGCTTGAATAATGCCAAGAGGAAGTTGTTGAAAGGCGAGGTCTCAGCGGTGGCATTTAGATAGTTACCTCAGAGCCAGTCAAGTTCGTCCTGTTTAGTTACATGTTAATTACATGCACTGAGCATTGCTGAGTTGTTTTTTGTTGTTGTTGTTGTTTTTAAACCCCAAAACAGAACTGGTAAGTCTCTTCCTTACCTTTTTCTCCAGGGTCTGCCTGCATAGACCATTTGTTCCCTAGGCGCCTCTTAGGACTCCCTGAGGCTTAGCATCTATGGCTTTTGTTCTGGTTGGTTACACCTTGTGGTCAGCTCTTCTGTCTTTATAACAGATTAAAAAATATATGTTAAGTAGGTGTTCGTATGCCTTTATTTCAGGGAAATCATAGTTTAAAAAAATGAAGGTACATTAAGCATATAGCTGCCCAGATAACATACATAGATGCTGTGTGTCACGGAGGTTGTTTCAAGGTGGTACTGCTCATTCTCAGCCACGCTCCGGAGATGCTGTTCTGTTTTGGAGCCATCTCTACATGTGATCATTGAGTTTTAAGAAAACCTTAAATTTTAGAGGTTATATAGAAATTTATATTGGTTGTAGCAGAGTAAAGTTGCCCCTGTCCAATCAAACTTCAGTTCCACAGAGTACATCCTTTCTGCAGCCTTGAAAACTAGAAGCAACTATGTGCATTAAGTTGGAAATGTTAACAGAAGCATAGCAGGAGGGAGAAAAGCCTAGAACTGGTGGTAGAATAGTAAGTATAAAAATTAGAAATATTTTTAATGAGATTTAATGCTTTGAAGTGTACAGAACAGTGCCTGGCACACTATAAGCATTCAGAAGTAAGTATTGCTAATTGCTTTTCTTACTAAAAGTTAAAGAAGTAACTGGGTCACGTAAATGGGATCACTGATACTGGCCCAAACTTTATTGGAATGGAATTTCTAATGTTAGGCTTCCTAATATAAAGGTAAGAATAATGTTGAAAACATCTCCAAGTTCCTATAATGGTTAGAGTCATGCGTCATTGGTTGTTATTGTTAGAGATAGGAAATATCTCTATTCTAGTATAGAAAATAGTGGGAAAAAAAGAGAACAAAAATAAAGCCTTCTTGATAAAATGAGCTTTAAAGGAGAAATAGTAGCTTATTTTTGTGTGTGGTAATCTTGAAGAACAGAAAATTTTCTGTTTCATCTGTGGCTAATACAGCTAGATGACATTACAGTCAGGACCCTGATGCTGACTGTCTCTCGAAATGCAAACACAAAGCCGTGCTCAGTGCGTGGAAGTGAGTGCACCCTATTTCATGTGGCCTTTGATGCACATGCTAAATTAAATCCATGCTTCCATTAAAACCAACAAAGTATTTTGACTTATCATAATCTTATTTCCATTTAGTTTTTTGACTGATTTCTACAAACCTAACATCAGGTTAAATCTTTATTCGGTGATTTTGAAAATTTGGTTGTGTTATCAGAAGGTAGAAATTGTCTTCCTTCCCTACACCTTCCCTGCCTTCTTTATGTAAAGGTTTCTATAATAATGTTCAGGGAATCATAAATATGATGATTGATAATATTTGTAAATGAAGTATTATTGTAAACTGGCTACTACTTGAAGAACTGTAATTCATTATAAAGAACTGAACTGATCTGTTCAACAGTGAATTTTTTCACATAAGAAGGAATGAAAAAAAAGGAATGAATTTTTCTTTTTCATTCTTTAGAAGAAATTATTGGTAGTGTTGAAAGGGCAGAAGAGTTATTTTTCTCATCTGAATAAATTTTAAAAATGAGTTTAAATTGTTCTGTTAATTTGACTGAATTGCTTATATTTTCAAATTTTTTTCACTAAAATAATTCAGGCTTGTCAGAGATTTGTCAAAATGATTATGTCATTTTTCAAAAATGTTCTTTTTCTTTGAGACAGGGTCTCACTAAGTAGTTCAGGCTGCTGTTGAACTTACTGTGTATCCCAAGCTGGCCTCAAATTCACAGCGATCCTCCTGCCTCAGCCTCCCGAGTGCTGGATTACAGGCATGTGCTGCCATGCCAGGCCTCATTGATTATTGTTTTAAATTACTAATGCAGTATAGTTTATTTTGATTATAGAGTAAAATCTTCATATGGACAAACATAAGGACCTAAACATCTAAGTGTAAAATCTGTCTTATTTCTAAATTGTAAAGAGCATTATAGCATTTTGTGCAAAAAAACAAACTTTTAAAAAGATCTCATGTGATTAATGAATTTAAATTTATTTGTGTCTTGAGGGTCTTCTCCTGAATCTAGAACCTGGATTTCTAAATTTTTATGTCTTAAAAATCATCATTCAACTTTATTCAAAAACATTCTTGCTAATGCTCTGAAGTAGCATTTTGTTCTTTACTTTTTTCCTAATAAAACCTTCGTTCTTTTTCAATACTTACAGAAACATTCTGAATATTAGCTTTTTATTCATGTGGAAGAGGGCGTGAGTGTGAAATAATTCTAACAGCCTTAGTGCCCCTTCATACAAAGATAGTATGTTTGTAGAAGGCTTGGTGCTTGGTAAGGACGTTAGTGACTTCAATCTGTTCTCAGTGAAGTCTTTGTTGATTCAGTTAACAAACTGTTTCTGCATGTGAGCATGTTGTAAGGTAAGTTCCACAAGCGCTCTTTTTTTGTTCCTTTTGGTGCTGGGGATTGAACTCAGGACCTTGAGCTTGCTAGGCAAGTACTCTAATGACTGAGCTAAATCCCCAGTCCCCCGAAAGCACTCTTAAAATAGAAATTGGCTTTTTCTTTTGTTACATCTTGTACTTCTTACAGAACTACCATTTTGAACGTCTCTGGTGCCCTGTCTGACCTAACCTTTAAAACTCTTTCAAGGCTTAAGTATACCTATCTTGTGTATCATTAAGTCATATGTTTAAACCAGTGGTAGGAAGTTTAAAGTTTCTGCCACATTTTAAGACTTGAGAAACAATCCCGCTGGATGTGAGAGTTTGTTGTTTTTGAAGAACTCCAGGGTCAGGGAGAGACGTGAGCACAGGGATCATGCCCTGGTTACCCAGAGGTAGAGCTGGTCAGGCCAGTACCACATAATTCCAGTTAAGCCACTTGAGAGTTGAAAGAAGCTTCATCTGCTGCTTCCTGAATAAGTGTATATGTGGAGAGAGGGGAGGAGGTGATGGTACTTTCTTGGGGCTTCTCTGATAACCCGAGTCTTAGAACAAACAAAAATCTATGTGGAGCTACGAGAAAAGTGTTAAACATGTAGAGATTGTTTTCTGTTTTTAGCTTTCATGTTTCGATAATTCAAGATGGAATTTTTGTGTTTTATGAAATTATCAGGTGGGACTGAATGTGGCGGGAGATTTAGAGATTGCAGTTGTTCTTGGGTTCCCTGCAAAAATTCCTAGAGTTTATCCAGAAAATGAACTTCCTTTTTTGCACTCCTTTTGATGATATTAATATGCAATTGTAGACTCAAACTACAGCCCTTGCAATTTGGTTGTTGGAATTCTGTTCCTTTGTTTCTTAGTTTTAGAACAGATTTTGTTGTTTGTGTTTATATTCAGCTAGTAAATATTCTTCGTTTCTTTAGCAACTTAGGTTCCAAATTTTCTGTAGGTATCTGGCCCTTGGCTTGTTTCTGCCACTTCTGGCTTGACAGTCTGTTGTTGAGATTCAGTTTTTACAGACAGCAAACATTTGTTTGTTGGAAAATTTGGTTTTCCCTCTAAATGCGTCAATGTGTTATGCTTACAACTTCGATCCCTTTTGTGTGACCACGATTTTACATAAACCCAACTTTAAGTGGATGGGTTCTTGTTTATTAAAAAAAAAAAAGTGTGGTGTTCTGGTTCCTACAGTTTGTGGTGGGTTTTGAAAACAGATTCATTGTTTTTAGTAATAAAAACCTTTTACAGTATTCACATTATGCTGTCCAATCTCTGCAGGTGCTGAAGAGAAAATTTTGGAAGAGTTTAAAGAAACACACAATGCAGAGTCTCCAGATTTTCAGCTCCAGGCAATGATCCAGGCTGCTGGCAAGCTAGTGCTGATTGACAAGCTGCTGCCAAAACTGAAGGCTGGTGGCCACAGGGTGCTTATCTTTTCCCAGATGGTGCGCTGCTTGGACATACTGGAAGACTACCTCATTCAAAGACGGTGAGGCCACCGTAGCACAATGATGAAGAGGAAAGAGAAAATTACCCTATATGGCCTCCAAACAGTTCACCTAAAAGTGACATTTATGATAAAAGGAGTGGAATGGAAGAATATGTTAGATCTCCTTTTTAAAACTATAGTTGTATGTAAAATTATTTTATATGATGACTACAGGAGGATACTGCATAATTTTGTGGGAAGTTTCCTCCCTATTGCTTTCGTTTGACTAGGGGAGAATAGTTCTTACTTAAAAATGAAATTGTTATCTTACTGTTAGAAGGGTCAGCTATTTTTAGAGTATAACCATTTCACTGAAGAGGAAGTAAAATAAAATGTAATCTTTTGAGCATTTAGCCAATTGTATGAAAAAATTCTGCTTTGAAATTATTTCTTTTAAACCATTATCACTCTGTTCGTATATATTCCATTTTATAACACTTAAAAATAAAACAGGGACAAGTATTTTATAGCTGCCTGTCAGGCCTCTTTGTTGATACCAATATTTTCTAGGTACCCATATGAAAGGATTGACGGCCGAGTAAGAGGCAACCTCCGCCAGGCAGCTATTGACAGGTTCTCCAAACCTGATTCTGATAGGTTTGTTTTCCTCCTGTGTACGAGGGCAGGAGGGCTAGGCATTAATCTCACTGCTGCTGATACCTGCATCATCTTTGATTCAGACTGGAATCCCCAAAATGACCTTCAGGTAAACACACAGGGAAATCTTCGTGATTCCTGTTTTTTCCAAAACATAGTCAATATACTATGACAGAATCCCCAATCAAGCCAAAAACTTAAAGTTGTGTCATTGCTGAGGTTGTATCTCATGACTCAGCATGATTCATGACTCAGCAATTCAATTTACTAATATGAGAAGAAATTTCCTATTATGTTAGTCTTCTTCTAAACTGTACTTCTGACTATTGGGACATATCCTCTTATAACTGACAAGTGAGTTTTGTCCATCTTTGGTAGTTGTCATGATGAACTTGGGCTGCTGTAATGCAATGCTGTAAATTGAGCAATTTAAGCAATAAACACGTATTTTTCATAGTTCTAGAGGTTGGTAGTCTGGGATCTGGGTGCCAGTGTAGTTGGGTTCTGCCTGATATAGGAGGCTGTCTTCCTGCTGAGACCTCACATAGCCACATGACAGCAAGCTCACTCTCTGGCCTTTGTTTATAGAAGCACCGATCCCATTCAGGAAAGTGCCACTCTCATGGTCTAATTACTTCCCTAAATCCCCACCTCCAAATTGCACCACATTGGGATCAAGGTTTAAAAATACAAATTTTGGGAGGACGCAGATACTCTGTCCACTGCAATAGCCATTAATTTAAAAAAAAATTTTTTTTTTCATTCAAGGCTCAGGCTAGGTGTCATAGAATCGGACAGAGCAAATCTGTGAAAATCTACCGGCTGATTACAAGAAACTCCTATGAAAGGGAAATGTTCGACAAGGCTAGTTTGAAGCTTGGTCTGGATAAAGCTGTATTGCAGTCTATGAGTGGAAGAGAAAATGCTACCAATGGGGTAAAATAACACTTCAAACCATTTGTTCGTTTGGCTCCTTCCTTTATTCAGCTAATATAATAAATTATCCAGCACCTTTTTTTTTTTTTTTTTTTTGGCAGTGTGGATTGAACTCAGGGCCTTGTGCTTGCTAGGCAAGCTGTCTACAACTGAGCTAAATCCCCAACCCTGCATCTGATTTTATAACTAAATGTTTTGAGCATGTTTTGCTGCATTTTCCTTTATTGTAATTCAAATTTGCCCTCTTCAAGGAAAATGAAATATTTATTTGGTGTATAAACATTTTAATTCTAAATTAGTTCAAATATTTCTGTAAATCAGGTACAACAGCTTTCCAAGAAAGAAATAGAGGATCTTCTACGGAAAGGGGCTTACGGTGCACTCATGGATGAGGAGGATGAAGGATCTAAATTTTGTGAGGAAGATATTGACCAGATTCTCCTACGGCGAACCCACACTATTACCATTGAGTCTGAAGGGAAAGGGTCTACGTTTGCTAAGGTGGGAATCCATTGGAAGAGGCTAGGTTTTCTATAGCAGCAAGATAAGAATTCGTGTAAAAGCACCTTGTAAAAGTACCCCCAAAGTGTGTAACATTTCTGAATTAACAGATTAATTGTTAACTGCCTGGGAGGCCCTGACACATACAAACGTTATTTGTCTTTAGGGTTCTTTTTGTGTTTATAGCACCAATGGTCTCCTTCACCTGTGTCAGAGATCCATTCCATCATCGTCCTCTTCCCTCCTCAGTCCTTAGTCCTCAAACAGCCTATAAACTTGATCTAGTCATTCATACCTTGTAAAAGTCTGTCATCTGTTTTCCACTTGAACTATAAGCTCTATAACTCTTTTCACAGCTAAAATCACAGCAGCAGCATCTGCCCCAGCTCTTTCCACTGCCCACTTCCCATGTAGTTTGCAGCCTCCACCTTGCAACCCCCCCCCCATCTGCATATCAGACCTGCTCTGGTCACAGACTCGCTGTCAAAGCCCCTTCTGAGGCTTCACCTGCATTCTGTCCCAGCCATCCACACCATGGCCCACTCTACTCTTAAAATTTTAACAGCTTTTTTGTAATGTATTTATTCACCATAAAATTTGGCTATTTGAAGTATGTAGTTCAGTGCCTTTACCATATGACAGACTTGTGCAACCATCAGCACAATCTAGGTTAGAGTATTCCTGCCACCCCAGAAAGATCCTCATGCTCATTGGCAGTCAGTCCCTGCCCCTGTTCCTCCTTTCACCCGAGTCGCTGGAATCCACCACAATATTATACTTTTATGCTCTAGATTTGCCTATTCTCGACATGTTATATACATGGAGTTGTACAGTACATGGTCTTTTGTGTCTGGCCTCATTCACTTAGCTTAATGTTTTTGAGGTTCATCTGTATTGTAGCGTGTATCATTATCTGTGTATCTGTTCCTTTTTATTGCTGGACAATACAGTAAGTCCCAGACTTAGGAACATTTGAGTTGTGAACTTTCACAGATACAAACGGACCTCACATTACAAACATTAGTAGGTGCAAACGAATTGCAAAAGTAGTTCTTATGTCTGCCAGTAAAAATAGTTTACAATGTGTGTGTGTGTGTGTGTGTGTGTGTGTGTGTGTTGATTGGTTAGTTTTTTTATGCTTTACATTGTGTGTTTCTGTCAAAGGTGTAGTTGGACTTAGAAACATTCTCCCAGCACTAAACTCATTCATAAGTTGGGAATTTACTGTATTCTGTTATGAGGGTATACCACATTTATCAGTTGATAACAAACATTTGGGTTGTTTATCCATTTGCTAATCAGTTATGAAATTTTGATTGTTTCTACTTTATGGATATTATAAATAATGTTGCCTTAAATATTTGTACACTAGTTTTTATGTGGATATTTATTTTCATTTCTCCTGGGTACATTCTAGGAATTGAATTTCTGTGTCTCAAGTACCTTGATGTTTAACTGCCCCCTCCCATTCTTTTTTCTTTATGTGCTACTAGAGATTGAATCCAGGGCATTGCCTATGCTAGGCAAGTGCCTTACCACAGAGCTATATCCTTAGTTATTCTTTTCCTTTCTTTTTTTTCTCCCCCCCTTGGATGCTGGGGATCAAACTCAGGGCCCTGCATTTGCTAGGCAAGCACTCTACCACTGAGCTAAATCCCCAAATCTAGCCCTAGTTATTGATGTGTAACTCTTTAAGAAACTACTAGACTGTTTTCTAAAGTGACTAGACATGTTGCCTTCCCATTGACAGTGTACTTGAGTTCCATTTTCTCTGCATATTCACTTTTACTCTTTATTATCTGGCTTTTTAATGTAGCCATCCAGTGGCTGTGAAGTGGATTGGGTTTTATTTGCATTTCATTGATGATACTGAGCAGCTTCACATGTGCCTGTTGACCAGATGTATATCATCTTTGGAGAAATGTCTGCTCAAACCCTTTGTTCATTTTTTGAGTTCTTGGTCTTTTGATTATTGAGTTTTAAGAGTTCTTTATATATTCTGGACAAAAATTCTGTATCACATAATATAATTGCAAATATTTTGTCTTAATCTCTTAATGCCATATGTACTTTTAACAAAGTCCAGTTTACCAGATTTTCTTCTGTCACTGAGCTTTCAGTGTGTTTAACCGAAGATCGCAAAGATTTACTTCTACGTTTTCTTCAACGAGTTTTGTGTGTTTTGCTCTTAAATTTAGGCCCATGATAGTTGAGTTATGTGTGTGATATGTGGTAGGGGACCAACTCCTTCTTAGGCGTGTAGACATCCAGTTGTCACTGCCACTTTAGTCTGCAAAGACTCTTCCCTGGGCCATGTGACCTAACACCTCCTTTACACCTTCCAGCCTCTTCAGGTTCTGTCCTCAGGCCTCGCAGGCACTGTGAATTCATTATGTGCAAAACCAAACTCATCACCACTGTTCCTCTACTCCTTAATGTACACACACACTCCTTAATACACACACACACCCCTGTCCACCTGGGTAACACTTGTTCAGTTGCCAGAAATAGATGCTGAGGTTTTCCTGGCTTCCTCCACCTCATTAATTAATACTGGGTGTCTGCCCAGAGTCTATATCCATGAATTTTGACTTTTAAAGAATGTCTTTCTGATGAGCATGGCAGCATATGCCTGTAATCCCAGCACTCCAAAGGCTGAGGCAGGAGGATTGCCACAGCGTGGAGTTGAGTTCAAGGCTAGCTGGCACTACATGGTGAGACCATGTCTCAAAAAACAATGTAAAATTAAAAAAAGAATATTTTTCTAGACAGTCTTCTTTTCATTTTTAGCAATCTGTTTTTAGTCCTTGTTAATTCCTCCCCAAACTACTGCAGTGGCCTATGCCACCCTCCGTGCTCCAAGACAGTGTTATGACCTCTCTAACATGAGGCTCTGGATATGGTCACTTCCATCTTGACATTACTTCTATTTTTACATAGTTCATGGCTCCCTTAAGATAGAGGTCAGACTACTACTGACAGCATACACAAGGCCCTGCCTGACTTGGCTTTTTTTTTTTTTTTTTTTTTTTTTTTTTTTTTTTTTTTTTTTTTTTTTTTTTTTTTTTTAGTGGTACATTTTAGATGTACATAGTGGTCACATTTATCATAGGGAATTTGTACCTGTACATAATATATCTTGATTCTTTTTTTTTCCCTTCCCCTTTTCCTCCCTTCAACTCCTCTTCCCCTTCTTGTTTACAAAAGCTTTGTTTCCATTTTTTCCTTCTATTCTTTTTTCTTGTCCCTGCATTCCTCGACTTCTGCGTCAGTCACCACCATATACTTCGGCTGATCTTCCCTGTGTACCGTCATTTCCTTTTCTGTATTCTGTGCCTTTCCACATGCTCTGCAATGAATGTTTCCACATGCTTTCCTGTTTTGTGAGCGTTTTAAAATGTATTCTTAGGACTATTTTACAGGAGAGCCTTTTCTTCGCAGTTCCTAGCAGTGCCCTATCTGAAGTGGTTTTGGGGACCTCCTCTGTCTGTTACTTGGGCCTGTACATACTGTTACCCATCATTTATCATGATGCACTGTGCACCTTTGTTTCCTGGTCTGCCTGAGGGACAGTCTTCATCCCAGTCCCATCCATGACAGCATCTGCCACAAGTGGAGGAACACGCCCATATTTGAGTGATTGAATAAAACAAAGGCTGCTTTGCATTCTGACTCTGAGAAAATGTCTCAAAGTAATGCATGTTTTCTCCCCTCTAGGCCAGTTTTGTTGCATCTGGAAATAGGACAGATATTTCCTTGGATGATCCAAATTTCTGGCAAAAATGGGCTAAGAAGGCTGAATTGGATATTGATGCCTTAAATGGGAGGGTAAGTGAGAAGTCCCATTAAGACCACTTCTGATCTAACCCAAGGGTCACTCTTTCAGTAGTTTTAAGTGTATCTGCTCTTTTGTTAGAACAACCTGGTTATCGACACTCCAAGAGTGAGAAAGCAGACCAGGCTGTACAGTGCAGTGAAGGAGGATGAGCTCATGGAGTTTTCTGACTTGGAAAGTGATTCTGAAGAAAAGCCTTGTGCAAAGCCACGGCGGCCCCAGGATAAGTCACAAGGCTACGCCCGGAGTGAGTGTTTCAGAGTAGAGAAGAATCTGCTTGTCTATGGGTAAGGGACTCACTACATAAACTGGAATCTTACCCTCACAGAAATTAGGATTCCTGGTTGTTACAGCAAAACTGCGTTTGTGTTTAGACCTGCATGACTTATCTCAGTGCAGTCAAATGAGTAACTCTGCAGTAACTTTGTAGCATGAGGGTCACACAGTGGTCAGATCTACCTGGATGCTGGGAGGTCGCTGAACTCTCTGGGTGGGGGTTTGTAGCTGAATAAGTATATGGCATTTCAAATCACAAAATCTTTTTCCACTTTATCTTTCATAAACTTTGTGAGTATAATGATCTTTTAATATGTTTCTGTCATAAAAAATTGTCCAGGGCAATAATCTCTCTTCGTAAACTTTTTCTTCCAACACCTGTGAAACCCGAGTGCTCATTTGAACTTGGTGAGTGTGTTGTATCTCTCTTGCTGGACTACAGATTCCTGAAAGGGCAGAGTCGTATCTAATTTATTTCTGAACTGCTTGGCACCGCACACAGGGCGAGTGGCGGGTGCTCAGTAAATATCCGAATCAGTAAGTAAGAGTTCTTTCACACATTGTGGGGCTGTAGGCAGATTGCATTAAATTTTTTAAAAAGTTTTTTTTAATACTACTAAAGCGGTCTTTCTACGGATCTGATGATGTTATATCTGTGATGATTTTTTTTCAGTGGCTTACCACTAGTTCAGAGTACAGTATGTGCAAACATATATTTCCGTGGTGTGCAGAGCTCTGTAGCTGGTTCTTCTCTGCCTCTTTGTTCTTTTCCATGGGCAGTCCAAGCTTTTTTTCAGACTGCTTCGTCTCCTTTGACGTCCATGCGCCATCTCAGCTCTGTCTTTGCCTGAGCTCTTCCCACCACCTGGAGCGACCCCACCCAGTGCCTGCCAACCCACAGACTTGATGTGCCTCATATCTGCCACACTGGGACACCTAATGCAGGCTTCACCTGTGCACTCTGCCCTTTGCTTTCTGTCACACTCCATGTTTTATGACTTCTTTAGTTATCTGTCTCTCTTGGTAGATTCCTACTTAGCAGCTACTTGAGAATAGGAGCTTTCTGCTCTCAGCGGGGATAGTGTGGTATGAGTGGACACGTGGTGAGTGCTAAACAATCGCGTGTTTGTGGAATACATATGTGAAGTTCACCAGAAACCTCTCATATCTCAGCAGCTCTCTTAGCACTATTCATCATCTATATAAGCTGAGTATCCTCTCCTGCCTTGCAGAGGGTAGAGCCTCTTCCCACATCAGCCCTTTGGTACTTGCATGTGCTTCCTTGTTGCCACCTAATGATCAGAGTGGAGGATTTTGTTGGAAACCTTAGGAATGGAATGGAATTTATTAGTTCCTGATGCTGAGGATGCCCAGTGTCTTTCAGCCAACCGCATTCCTCAGTCATCATTTTACATGGGACACCTACTGTGTCCTGAGCCCTGGGCTAAGATACTCTCAGCCGCCAGGGGCACAGATGCAAGTAAAACAGTATAGATAGCTCAAGGTGGACAGATGAGCAAGCAGAAATGGCAGTACATTGTGATGCCATGACTGAGCATCACTCCACTATGGAGCATAGAAGCAAGTACCTTACTGTAAGACACAGCTTACCTATTACCCCCTACTCCTAAAGCTAGATGGAGAAAAGGGGTTATTCCACAGAAAGTGACATGTACATTTGTGGCTAGGTGGACCTCATGAATTGGTAAGGGGAAGAGGGAGTATGGGAACTTGCCTAGAGAGAGGAGAGTGCAAAGATTCCAAAGGCTTAGAGGTGAGGGCCAACCTTTGCAGTTCAAGGAACTGAAAGACGCTTATGGGAACCAGAGAAGACCTGGAAGTAGCAGACCAGGCTAGAGCAAAAGGCAGGGCATAAGAAGAGGGTGTGTTCTCTCTTCTGTAGCTGAGGCTGAGTTCATCTGCCCCCAACACACACACACTTCAGTTATCACTGAAGGCAGTGAAAGGGCTGTGTGCACCAGGAGCACTGCCTGGATGGCTCCATCTGCTGTCACATGGGGAAAGGCGTGGCTCAGACAGCATCTGCACCATCTCAACCCCCCATGCCTGACTATTGAATGGTCTTACCCTGCAACCCCCAGATGAAGTAGTGCAACATTGTAGCCTGGGATTATGATATGAAACAAGTGGTCAGGGTTAGCAGTGTATTATTTGTTTGCCTCTTTCCATAGACTTTTCTCCCACCCTTTTCATGTGAGGACCCGAGAGTTGGTTAACACTTTTCCTGTGAGTGTTCTTATACTTGGGAGTTACCATTCCCTGTTTGAAGAACCTCGAAGTTTTTCATAATGCTCCACCAGTTACATGGCATCCCTTTGAGGTAGATTAATGCAGCCATATTCCTTAGTTTTACATCCTTGATTTCAGGGGTACTAACCCCTTCCTTGAGTCACCTCAAATGATTGGTCATTATCCAAATATTTTAAACCATAACAGAAAAAAGCAGAGTATACTATTTCCAGGTCCTTGGATTGCATATATGTCCTAAAGGGGGATGCCATGGCCTGCTTCTGCCTGGGAGTCCGTGTTGGCCAGGTAGGCAGGATTTTAGTGGTAGTTTCACTCTTGCACATAGTAGCGTGAGCTTGTGGCCCACTTTGTAAGGGATGTGCTTAACTCTTGCACCCTGGGTTGCTTTCCTGTCACCTGAGATAAAATATTGCTAGTTTTGACCCAAGATTTGTACCTGGGAAAGCTTTAGCATTAAGGTGAAGCGCCACGTCTATAGTCAGAGGCACCGTCTGCATGCTCACTCTTTGCTTTACAGCTGGGGCCGGTGGACAGACATCCTTTCTCACGGACGCTACAAACGTCAGCTCACTGAACATGATGTAGAAACCATCTGCAGAACCATCCTGGTGTACTGTCTCAACCATTACAGAGGGGATGAGAATATCAAAAGCTTCATCTGGGATCTGATCACTCCCACAGCTGATGGCCAGACTCGAGCCTTGGTCAATCATTCAGGTAGGTCTGCTTTGTACTCTTGGCGCTTTGGGATCGGAGAAAACCATCAAGAACCTTTGCAGCACATTCTGATAAAGAGATGTCTGCATACCCTATGTCTCCCTGCCTTGCACTTTATGATACCTGCCTCTGACACTGCCACTTGGAGAGTAAAAGGCCTCTCATGCTGCTGATGTGGTAATGATACTTCTAGGTCTGTCAGCCCCAGTGCCAAGGGGAAGGAAGGGGAAAAAGGTGAAAGCCCAGAGTACGCAGCCGCTGGTGCAGGATGCTGACTGGTTGGCCAGCTGCAACCCAGATGCTCTGTTCCAGGAGGACAGCTACAAGAAGCACCTGAAGCACCACTGCAACAAGTAGGTCTCTTGGGTTGGCGTGGACCCATTTTATTCCTTAAAAGCTGTATGGTGTTAGGAGTGTGGAACTTGGTAATTTGTGCTTTCAGTAACTTGCCCATTTTTCTTAAAACATGATGAAGTCACAAGAGAGCATACCTTCAGGTGATTATTTTGTAAGAGATAAAAATACATACGATATTTACCTTTTAGCTGTTTGTATGTGAGAAATTCATTGGCATTAATTATATTCATAATGCTGTATATTCATCACCACTATACTCAGAACTTTCTCTTCACTCACAATAAGAACTTTGTGCCCATTAAAGAATAATTTGCCCTACCCGGCTCCTTAGCTGCTGGCAGCCACTGTTATACTTACCTTGTTCTTTCCAGGTACCTCATAGGTGGAATCATGGAACTGGCCCCCTGTGTCGGTTTATTTCATTCAGCATAACATTTTCAAGGTTTATCTGTGTTGTAGTATGTATCAGAATTTCATTACTTTGACAGGTGAATACTATCCCACTATATGTATATTTTTGTTTGTTCATTAATGGACGAAGGAATTGTTTCCACTTTTATTTATTGCAAATAATGCTGCTGTGAACATTGCACATGACCGGTTTTTAGTCACTATGTGGAAGGGAATCATGGTTAGCTTTAACTAGCCCTCTCCTTTCAAATGACTGCTCCCAGTGGGGCAACTGGGAGTTTACAGATTATTTTGGCTTTAATATCTCAGTTACTGAGTTCTGTAGGCTTAGAATCATTCTTTACCTTTATTTCTAGAAACCCATGGATAAGGATATTGAACCTAAATTTATTTCATTGCTTAAAACTCAATTAACAGTATACATATTAAATTAATGTCTGTATGTGTTATTCCCTTATTCTCAGTATTAACAGTACATACAGCAATGTGCTAAATAGCTTAACCACCTACAAGCTTTGTATGACGTTGGGCTAGCTACTCAACCTTTTCAGGGCTCAATTTCCTTACGAGTCAAAAACAGTTCTTCAGTAAGATCGCAGCTGGATAAGGCAGGGTATAAATAACTGTATTTGTCTTTTTAAAAGTAGCAACAGAGGTCTGAGCCCATAAATCTGGCAGTGTAGCAAGTACTTTATATAGATTATTTGTTTGAGTTATCTAAGATGGGCAGTGCTGTTTTATTTATTTTTATGTTTTGAGACAGATCTATGTTATCCAGGGCAACTTCCTGGGCTCAAGTGATCCTCCTTCCTCAGCCTCCCCTAGTAGCTAGGACTATAGGCACTGAACACCATATCCAGCAATGGTACTATTACACCTCAGCCCCCACCTTTCTGAGACAGGGTCTCGCTATGTAGTTCAGGCTGGCTTTAAATTCGCTGTGTAGCCTGGGCCAGCCTTTTAACTTGCAGCGATCCTCCTGCCTCAGTCTAATGAGTGCTGGGATTACAGACATGCACCACCACACCCGGATATTTTATCCCCATTTAACTAACAAGGAAGTAAGACTCAAGTTGCAAAACCTACTTAAGATTCCTCAGCCAGTTAGGGGCAGAACAGATGTGCGCAGCACTCTCGATCTTCCACTGCAGCCCCCGGCCCACCTCACCTCAGAAGTTTGCCTCCTCACTAGGGCTCTTGTGAAGCTCCTGGAAGTCTTCAGACCATCACCCTAGATCACTTGGTATCTCAGAAACTTGTTATTTCTGCTGTGACATAATGGTTCTCCCCGAAATCCCACTTCACTTACAGATTCCATGTCCTTGCGGTTTATGTTGACCTCAGGTCAAGAGCCTTTTGATTTCTGGATTCAACCAAAAGGAGCTGAGTGGTTTAGACTGGGAACAATAGCTCCTGTTGGTGGATGTCAGTGTGGCGATGGTGGTGGTGGTTTTAAATTTCCATTCTAGGGTCAGTGACAGCCGTCCATAGGGTACACTCCCTACTCAGTGTGTGAGCAGTAAACTGAAATTCTTTGTCTTCAGTCTCAGAAGGTGACTGTTGATGGCTTCTAGCTCATCTCATCTGAAATGAATGGACCTATTTTCCTTTCCTCTGTATATTATGCCTTTGGATTAGATCTAAAGTAAGGAAATATATTATGGCAGAAAATGAGACCTATTTGAGGGATATCTTAGAAAATAACTGGCTAGTTTGTTCATAAGTTTCAAGATCATAGAGCAGAACACTTGAGTGCCGTGTGGGATCTTGGGTTGGAGACTGGTCCAGAAAACAGTCACTAGTGGGACAACTAAAGGAAAGTAGAGGAGTTAACAGAGTTGTTAACAGTCCAGTCTCTCTGTGTCACAGAGGTGAACTACTTAGAATTGGAGGCCATGTCCTAGCTGTCCTTTTATCCTCCCCTTGGCTGTCTATGTAGTACATCCCAGGAGGGACACTCAGCCTGCTGGTGGCATTGGTTTGAATTTGTTCCTCTAGAAGAAAAGCCTCATTCACTGTTTTTAAAAGTCTCCACATAACTAAAACTGCTTCTGAAGTAGAAAGCTTTTTTTTTTCTTAAACCAGAAGGAAGAGAAACCATCAAGCCCCATGTCCCTATGTCAGGTTTTGCCATGGATAGTAAAGAATCTAGCCAAAAGTGGAGGTTATTTCCTTGAAATACCCTTTCTGAGCATGCTCAGTAGGTAGAAGCTGTCCTGCAAATTCTTCTCTAACCACAGAAGAAATAAGGTACCAGTTTTTGAGGTTTATGATGACACTTTTCTTTGTTGGTTAAGTGTGGTAGTCAATACTGCATGAGTTAACAAATAAAAGAACTTTTAAAAATTAAAAATGCAGTATTCAAAATGGCTGCTTACCTTGGCTTGTATTCAGATATTTACAAGCTCATACTTACCTCATCCAGAACCCATGTTGGTCATGGTGTGCTCATGCCAGGGATTAAGGAGCATGTGTCATGGAGGCTCTGTGTCTGATCATGAATAGTCGTCTTGGGGAAAGCTGCCCCTGGTTGTCATTTTGATGTTTCAAAGGACAGTTGCTGCATCCCGAGAGACAGTATGATGTGGTAGAGTCAGGAGACCTAGTTGTGAATGTTCCATGCTCAAGGTGACTCCATGACCTTGGATATATCACTTGTGTTTTGTTATCGACATTTTTTGCCTTTGTAAAATGAAAATTGTAACTTGCCCCACTTCATCACAGAGTTGTTGTGAGATGAAATGAACCAACATATATAACTATGATGTGTTGGTTTTACAGTATTATGCAAGTATGTAAAAAGATTATTCAGCTAGGGAACTAGCACCCAGTATAATTTACCTACCACCAAAAAAGTAGTCTTCAGGTATCAATCTTAAATGTACACTAGGCTGTCTGTTTGGCAGGGCATACTAGATTTGGAGTAGTCACAGGCCTTTGAGATATATTGGGTAGACTTTATTGAGTATATTTTGGTCAGTGAGAAAGTCCAAGGTGGATTGGAAATCTGGTTCCTAGGGAAAAAAATGGATTCCTTGAAAATGACAAAGAATGTTAATGAATTGGACACATTTAATCCTGTAATTTAGTCTTATAATCTTGTAATTTTAAAGTTATAGCTTAGGTTCCCAAGTAATGTAAACTAGGAGTGAAAATGTTTTAATATTCTTTGGAAAGAACAAGGACCCACCTCCTACCCCACCTCACCCCCCCATCTCCATCTCCCTTTCTCGGAAGCAAAGTTGTATAATCTGAAAAACCTGACATTCCATATTGAGGGTTTATTGTAAGGTAGTAAAACCAGATTTTATATCTCGTTTATTCCTACAACTTCTGATGTGCTTCCAAAAATGGTATTAAGGCAGCAGCTGAGGAAATTTTATGAGATAATGAAGCAGAACAGTTACTGAAAGCCATCTGCTCAGTTGTTTACAAACTTGCTTCAATACTTCAGAGGCAATGGTAGGGTACGTGTCTAAACTTCACAAGCTGCACTAGGTAGAACTAAATGAAGTGCGCCTGGGCTGGGCTGAGCTCGGTCCCTCTCTGTGCAGTGTGAGCGGTTGCCAGGCAGGCCTGTTGGAAGCCAGCAGAAAGCACCACACAGAGGTGATTATGTGCCACCATCTGTCACGCTTCAAGCCTACCGTACAGCGTGGCTAATCAGCCTTGGCAGGATGATGGATGAACAGCAGCAGCTGCCAAAAGCCACTGTTGGCAAACAGTCCCGAAGTTAAGAACTTTTCCCCCCTCTGTCTTCCTCTCCAGGGTCCTGCTGCGTGTCCGCATGCTGTACTACCTAAGACAAGAAGTGATAGGAGACCAGGCGGATAAGATCCTGGAGGGTGCTGACTCGAGGTTGGTGCGAGCACACATTTGTTCTGTACCTTCATGAGTTAATTTGGGTCTTTGGAAAACATCATGAGTTGTGTTTTAGAACCTTCACAAATCATTAGTAGCTCTCTTCCTTTTTTGCATTTTAGGAGAATCAGGATTGGGTTGTTTGAGTGTTTATATATTTTAAAAAAAAAGGGAACTAAATCACTCGTGTTTTGAGGTGACCTTTAAAATGGGATAGCATGTGATAAAGTCCATTTCTGGTCATTGTAGAAGCGACTGACTTACACCCTTTCTTTTACTTTTCTTGATTCTTCCCCATTGTGCTTAGATAATTCATTATGGGAGAAAGGCATGAGAGGGTGTCTTTCATAGTCACTAATGGAAATTAGAATTCTTTTTTAATACTAGTATTTCTTTTAAAAATTGTGTAAATGGCTGTCTTTCCAGTGAAGCAGATGTGTGGATCCCTGAACCTTTCCATGCTGAAGTTCCTACAGATTGGTGGGATACGGAAGCAGATAAATCCCTCTTAATTGGAGTGTTCAAACATGGTAAGTGATGCTTCTGTTTGACTACATCTTGACTGTATGGCTTTATCTTTATTTAGAACTCTCTTTATGTACTCTTTTCCAAAGTCATAATATTAATGAGGATAGTTCCAAAGGACTCTTGGCGTCTACCATTTTTCTGTACTAAAAATCTAATAAGAACTGTAAATATCAGATGCTGTTTTTGAATGTTTGTTGAGTATTTGAGAAGAAAACATTTCTTTCTTGGCTGTAAATAAAACTGAAACCATATTTGTTTTAATAATAGCCAAGTTGTACTATAGCTTCCCTAAACTTTGCTTCCAGCACGGCTTCCCTTTGCTAACTCTGCCAGCCAGTGTCAGAGTGGACGGTGGGCTTAACCTCGGCTATTAATCTGTACAAGTGCCTCCTGGGCTTTGTTCCAAGCAATATTTCACAAATGTCAGTGCTGAGGACTTGCTGCTCCCCCGAGTGGGATGCAGCCTTGTTAACTTTGAAAGGCTGGGGATGCAGAACTGGCATGATATATACAGTGAGCAATTCCTGATTATAATCCCAATTCTCTGGAGGTCGTGAAGGTATTCTCAGCAGCCCAGCCTGACTAAAGGGGAGAATGATGGCTTATAAAACCTTTCATGATTACAGTTTGGCTTGCGGCTCTACAGCAGTTAGGAGTGGTGTGTTGTTGTACACATCCTAATTGAATTGTGCTGTTCTGCCTATGTACTGCAGGCGCGTTTCGTGAGCTCAGCCTCAAAATCATTTTCCCGCAGTGCACTGTTGGGATCTGCCATTTTCCATCTAGTCAACTTGGGCAGTCAAAAAGCAAATTGCAGTTTGAAAACCGTAGAGGGAACAGTGTCATCTTACTGACATGCATCATCTTAAACCTAATCAGACAGGTTCGCTGGCCTTACATATACGGGGATTTTTCAGCCAGCCATGCGAGTTCCTTTAGGACTAAAGCAGTTCACAGGAAGGATGGGGTGGACTTGGAGAACCCTGAGAGGTCATCAAGGAACATTACAAAGCCTTTTAAATGTCAAGCAAAATTAGATCTTGGGAAAAATAGGGTCAGAAATCTTCCCTGGCATACTGCCGTTATTGTGAACCTGTTTTCTATTTGTATTTGTGGTAATTCTGACATTGTCCCTGGAGCGTAAATTGGTCCCTGAAAGCTTCTCTAGAATGAGCATACTGTAGAATGCTCTCCTTAAACAAGGTCTGCTTAGTTCATCATACATGATAATCTTCCCTGAGAAACAAACTTGGTATGTCGCGGCAGTGCTGTGATTTTGACAGTGACGGGGCCTGTCTTTGTTTCTGTGTGTGTCCTCTGTGGGGCTGGTGGGCATGGCACAGGCTATGAGAAGTATAATTCCATGCGAGCTGACCCCGCACTGTGCTTTCTGGAACGAGTTGGTATGCCTGATGCCAAGGCCATAGCTGCTGAGCAAAGAGGAACAGACATGCTAGCAGATGGCGGTGACGGGTAAGAAGGACATTTTAAAATTTTAATAAACTTTATGTCAGTATCACATCTATTGGCAGGGTCCAGTTCTTACCCTGTAGAATGCGCTACACTGCATTTGATTTGACTTTGAGTTTACCAATGTATTCTATTTGTATATCATCATGACTGTTTAAACAACATGTATTGTCTAGATGACCTGAAATTTGTCTTTACCAAGTGGCATCCATACCCCCATTCTGCCATAGCAACGTGTTTTAAATACCAGTAGTCATTTTTTTATATCAAGCCCAGAATTAAAAGTAGGATTAGACAGATTGTAATTCTTCCTCGCCCCACCCCCTTACTTACCCTTGTGATTTAAACTTTTTTTTTTTTAATTTTCACAGTGGAGAATTTGATAGAGAAGATGAAGACCCAGAATATAAACCAACCAGAACACCATTCAAAGATGAAATAGATGTAAGAACTTGAGTATATTGGCTTTTATAGCACCATTAAAGTGTTATATGCCAACATAAGACTTGTTAAACTTTATAGATAATGGCCTTTTCTTTAAAAGATAAAGCAAATGAGACCTCAAGTTGAAGTAAGTCTGTTTTTTGCTTTGCTTTCAAGGAATTTGCAAATTCTCCAGAGGATAAAGAAGAATCTATGGAGCTACATGCCACAGGTAAGGCCTCAGAGAAGCTCCTAGAGTAAGGAAGACTTTGGGCAGTCGCCATTTCTATAGCAGGGTCTCATGTCACTGCATGTGTGATGGTGGCATCTAAGTTATTTCTTCCACACTGACCCCTCTATTTGGTGAATAATTTTAATTCTTAATTATGATTGAGTTTTCATTACATTGAATTTCTTTCATAGAATAGTTTTTAGATTAAGATAATTGATCTATGTATATTCACACTAATTAGTGAAAAATTTGTAAGCATCTTTAAAATACATCTCTGGGGAATAGGGCATTTGCTAAGTATTTATCTGAAACGTTGCCAGCTTGTTTAGAATATTGACCTTGTACTTAATGTAAAATCATTACGCAACAATTATGTCATTATTTGGTGTGTTCAAGATTATTGTAAGTACACTATAAAAGAGACCCTTATAATATAGTTTATGTTGTAAAGCATGTTTCTGTATGTGAGGCTGATAAACGTGTTTTTCCTCCCCCTAAGGAGTTAAAAAGAAATAGTTTATAATTTCCATACTAATATTATTCTTTGTTTATATTTTAAGATGAGGGCACTGAGGTGCTCTTTCTCACACTGTCATTTGAATGCTAGTGAGTCATCTTTTTCTTGGAAAATCCTATGTATTGCAACATTGCAGCAACACATTTCAAAAATATTTTTCCCACTTCCCCAGGCAAGCACAGTGAGAGTAATGCTGAGTTAGGCCAACTTTACTGGCCTAACACTTCAACCCTGACTACGCGTCTGCGCCGGCTCATTACTGCCTATCAGCGCAGCTATAAAAGGCAACAAATGAGGCAAGAGGCCCTAATGAAGACTGACCGGCGCAGACGGCGGCCTCGGGAGGAAGTGAGAGCACTAGAGGCCGAAAGGGAAGCTATTATATCTGAGAAACGGCAAAAGTGAGTTTTTTCAAGGTTTCACTCAACTCCTTGTGCATTCCCTCCTCTCTGTCCTTGTAGGCCCATAAGAGACCACAGTTGTGTGTCAGTGATAGTGACTAGCAAAGAAAAGCTCACTGTATCAAAGCAGTCTGGATCCCCAGCCCCAAATCAGTAATGACTATAGAGTCTGAGGGGAGAGGAAAAGAAACTATTAACTGCCCATCTTTTTCCTCAAGTGCAGTGCAAGTTAGTGTCTTTTTTTCTAACAGGTGGACAAGAAGAGAGGAGGCTGATTTTTACCGTGTGGTATCTACCTTTGGAGTTATTTTTGATCCTCTGAAACAGCAGTTTGACTGGAATCAGTTCCGAGCCTTTGCCAGACTTGACAAGAAGTCTGACGAGAGTTTGGAGAAATACTTCAGCTGCTTTGTGGCCATGTGCAGGCGGGTATGTCGGATGCCCGCCAAGCCGGACAATGGTAAGCAGAGTTCTGTAGTAGACAGTAGTGCAAGGCGCATGAGGAGGCGTACAGTTTAATGTGTGCTCAGGGCTTTTTAAGTAAATGTGAGTGCTTTCCTGTTACAGAGCCACCTGACCTCGCCTCCCTTATTGAGCCCATCACAGAGGAGCGAGCCTCGAGAACTCTGTACCGCATCGAGCTGCTGCGCAAGATTCGTGAACAAGTTTTGCATCACCCGCAGCTGGGAGAGAGGCTAAAGCTCTGCCAGCCCAGCCTGGACCTCCCTGAATGGTGGGAGTGTGGAAGGCATGACCGGGACCTTCTGGTGGGTGCTGCCAAGCACGGGGTCAGCCGGACAGACTACCACATCCTCAATGACCCAGAGTTGTCCTTCTTGGATGCACATAAAAACTTTGCTCAGAACCGAGGTGCAGGTAATGTCTCCTTGAACCCACTGGCCGTGGGCTTTGGCCAGACTCCTCTAGTCATCCCATCAGCTCACAGTCACGATGAGAAGGTGATGGAACAAGTTGAAGGCAAAACGGAGGAGTCTGAGAACTCTACCACCAAAGAGAAATGTGAGAGGAGAGAAGAGGAAGAAGAAGCCGACAGCAGGGGCAAGGACAGCAAGCAGGTGTGTGAGGCTCAGGCCAGTTCTGTGAAGAGTGAGCTGAAAGGGGTGGAGGGCAGTGCAGACCCCGGGTCCAAGTCTGTCTCAGAGAAGGGCTCTGAAGAGGATGAAGAAGAAAAGCTGGAGGATGATGACAAATCGGAGGAATCTTCCCAGCCTGAAGGTAATGCCTGGCCCCTTCAGCCTGTCTCAATTTCATGGCCACTCACTGTGGGATGTGATATGTCATCTTATATCACATATGCTTTTTTTTTTTTTTTTAAGAGTAATTAATGTCCATTATCTTCTCTGAGGGGATAGTTGCAGTTATGGTTAGGTGTGTTGTACCCTGATGCATCAAACATGATCTTTCAGTGTAAACCCTAAGAAGAGTCTTGCACACATATTGGTAAATTCTGACCTAAGAATACAGGGTAACATCATAGTCAGGTATGCTAATTCCATACAGATGTGAGGAGAAGGACTCATTCACTGAATAAATATTGTTAATTATTTTAAAATAAATGTTGCTTCATTAATTTTAATTTAGAAGTAAAAGATCAGAGTACAATCTGAAAATAGCTTATTTTCTTTATACAAGTCACAGAAACTGACACAAAGTAGAAACAAGGCGCTGCATTGTACTGTCTGACCGTAGTGGACCCGTCAGCAGTAGCCAGAACCTCAGCCCTTTACTTGTGCAGAACAGAGGCTTTGGGGTCAAGATCATTTCTCAGCCTCCTCAAGTACACTAGCACAGTGCCAAGGTGGCTAGTGATGGGAATGCCATGAGCCTCTGCTTCTTCGTCCTTGAGGTGGAAACAACCCCACTCTATGGTGAAGTGCCATGTGAGCTTTGTGAAAGCCCAGTACCGTCCTAGATATGTAGTGGGTACTCAGTAAGATGGGGCTGATTGGTATTTCTGTTTTAAATTTTGTCCTTTCTAACCTCCAGTTTCGGTGACACTCTGGTAGTGAATAATGCACAATAACTCATTTCTCAGCAGGAGCTGTCTCTAGAGGGAAGAATTTTGATGAAGAAAGCAATGCTTCCATGAGCACTGCCAGGGACGAAACCCGAGATGGATTCTACATGGAAGATGGAGACCCTTCAGTGGCTCAGCTCCTTCACGAAAGAACATTCGCCTTCTCGTTTTGGCCTAAGGTTGGCAGGGGCTTTTATTTGCTGTTGTCATCCTTTTCTTTCGTTAACCAAAAAAGAACCAGGTAGCAGAAATCGTTCCAGCTTGATTTTTCATGTAATTGCAAGGTAAACTGATGTGGTGTGTGAAGACTGTAGATTTTTAGGTTTTTAAAAAGTGATCTGGAAAAGCCCATTTTGTAATAGAATAAAGGTACCGGAAAGTAAAATAATAAGAAAACAGAACCGTTTGTGTCTTTGGCTCCTTGGGACCGTTTAGGTCAATCACTCACGTTATCCAGTAGAATCTATGGATTATTGTTTCAATGGATTCATCCTTCTGCAGAATAAAATGTGTGGACTTATAAAAGTGTGTGCTTTAAATTTCTTTGTCTGAAGTAAGGCCTTTGGCTTTAAGACAACTTCATATAATTGGAAATCTGCTATTTTCTTAACTAAAGAGGGTGGGAAGTTGACCTAGATGCTCTAATGTATCATGAGGTCATTCCAAATGTACTTATCTGTAACCAAAGGCAAATGAAAATTCCCTTTTTTGGCTAAATAGCATAATTTTATAATAAATCTGTATGTCATTTGGGTCTGTTTTTCAGGGTGGGGAAGTAATCATCCTAATCACCATAACAGGGCTATCTGGCCTGAAACACAAAAAACAAGCTCAGTAGAGTCCTCTCCAGGCCAGTCTTAAGCATTAGTGTTGTTTAAAGAACAAGGTGACGCTTTGGAACAAGGAGTGTACCACCAAGGAGATTGTCTCTCTTTATATCCCTTCATTTCCCGTTAAGTTAATCTCCCTTACTGAATGCAGAAAGGAGTTCCCAGGTCAGTCAGAGGTTTATAGTACCAGGCACTTTGAATCTATGGAAACTTGGTCTAAGAACTGTAATTAGAAAATTTTAATGTGCACGCTTCAATGAAATTTGAAGCAATAGAAGGCAGGGAATACAAATTGACATTCATTAGGTGTTCTAGGTTGGTCTCCATTTCATAATGCTGAACTTTATTAATAGTGACACTAATGATGTCCCCCTTCCTGGGACACACTGTGCTTTTGCTTGTGGATCTGAAGGGCCAGAGTGTCGAGATGCTAAGTACAGGGACTCCGTTGTCATCCAGTGACATTTATCAACAGTTCTTGGTGGAGATTGAATGAGGGCTCCTGTTAAAATACCAGGCTTGCAGCCAAGCATGGTGGCCCATACCTGTAATCCTAGCACTCAGGAGGCTGAGGCAGGAAGATTGCTGTAAGTTTGAGGCCAGCCTGAGTGGCCAGCCCATAAGTTTGGGCTACATAGTGAGTTCAAGTCCACCATGAACTACATAGCGAGACTCTGACTCAAAAACAAAAAGGCTACTTTAATGGTGGTGGGTATATTTTCTGTTTTATGTAGTTCGGTATTCGTTGTCAAAAATAGTAAGTTTTCTTTACTGGAGCCACCTAGGGCCCCCCACCAGAGCAAAACTACTTTAGTGGATTTTGTTTATTTACTTTCTTACTTGGTTTTTGGCTTTGTTTTCTTTTCCTCCTCTACCCCCAATTGACTTTTAAATATATTATTATATTCTTTAGCATCTTGATGGATATATTTACCTAGTAATTTTAACCATGTCTTTGTTACAATTTCGTATGACTTTTCTTCTCCCTCCAGGATAGAGTAATGATAAACCGATTAGACAACATCTGTGAAGCAGTGTTGAAAGGCAAATGGCCAGTAAATAGGCGCCAGATGTTTGATTTCCAGGGCCTCGTCCCCGGGTATGCGCCCGCCGCCGTGGACAGTCCATTGCAGAAGAGGACCTTCACCGAGCTCTCCATGGTCGGCCAGGCCAGTGTTGGTGGGAGCGAGGACATCACGGCTTCTCCACAGTTGTCAAAGGCAAGTCAGAGGGGTTGGTTTTTTTGGTTTTGCAGTTTATAGGAAAGCTGTGTAAATCTTAACTCAGGTTGGAGCTTGTGTTTCACTGGTCCTACTTGTTTCTGTTTGTGTGTTTTTTGTTTTGGGGGGATGGGCTCTCACTGTGTTGCCCAGGCTGGCCTCAAACTCCTGGGCTTGGCAGTCTTCTTACCTCAGCCTCCCAAGTAGCTGAGCCTGCAGTAGGTTCCACCAGGCCTGGCTGCGTGGTCTTGCTTGAAAATGCTGTACATGGTTGCTGGTCTCCAGTCGTGAATGGTTAACTTGTTAAGCTTCATGTTCCTTATTTCTAATGCCAGCCCCTGTAGCAGATACAATTTTAGCTCATTGTAACTGTTCTGTTGGAATTTTTCAATAGGAAGATGCCCTCAACCTCTCCATCCCTCGCCAACGGCGACGGAGGAGGAGAAAAATTGAAATCGAGGCCGAAAGAGCTGCCAAGAGGCGAAATCTCATGGAGATGGTTGCCCAGCTGCGAGAGTCTCAGGTGGTCTCAGAAAATGGACAAGAAAAAGTTGTAGATTTATCAAAGGCCTCAAGAGAGGCAACAAGTTCTACCTCAAATTTTTCATCTCTTACTTCAAAGTTTATCTTGCCTAATGTCTCAACACCAGTGTCTGATGCCTTTAAGACTCAAATGGAACTGCTCCAAGCAGGCCTCTCGCGCACACCTAACCGGCACCCGCTCAATGGCTCCCTTGTGGATGCAGAGCCTCCCATGAAGAGGAGACGGGGGAGGAGGAAAAATGTGGAGGGTCTTGATCTGCTCTTCATGAGCCACAAACGGACGGCATTGAGTGCAGTAAGTTGGGAAGCTCACTTCTGTTGTGTGTGCCCACATTGGCAGCCGGTGACACTGCAGTGCTGATGTTGCTGGGCTGTGTCCCTCTCAGTAATGCAGTATTAAAGCTGGCTTCTTCCACCAAAGAAATGGAATTACAACGAACACAGTCATGGTACTGAGCTAGGACATTGTGTTGATCACCTAGGATAGCTAAGGATTTAGCCTCACCAAGGTTGTGATGTTATTGATTGCTCTCAGAAGAGTAGCCCAGACAAAACATATTTTTCTGAGCCTAGAATTGTTAATCTCTGAATTCTTGAAGTGGAAAAAGCTTCTGCTTTGAAAAGTATTGCACCTTACAAGTACTCATTTAGTATAAATGTTTAGTTTCAGACCGAAGATTTGTGTTCATATACAAACGTAGTAACTGTGAATGCTCCCACCTCTGTAACTGATGTTTAAAAAATTTGGTTTGCATCTTCGCTAGTCTAGGTTTGAATGGAATGTGTGGCCCAGTGAGTTTCTTACTTCCTTTTTCAACTCAAAGGAAATGAATACAATATAATCAAAATAATTCTCTTTCCTAATTCCCTTCAACTGTGCCATCCGAAAATGTGGCAACTTATTCATTGGTAAAGGGTTAATTAGTGCTCGGTATCCTGATGTCAAGTTGAAATCCCAATTGTGAAAGCCACATTTAAGCTGGCTTCCACGAACCTTTCCACGGGCCATGGGACAATTTAGGAAATACTAAAATCTGAGACTAGAGGAAGACAGTTGTTTGAACACATTTCTCCCTATCCTTTCCTTTTTATTACTTGATCACTTTCTATTTCTTAAACCTAGCAAGCACTTAATAATTTAAAAAGGTAGGAAAAGACATGGTTGAGAAAAGACAAAATAGATTTGACCCTTCATGGGATCCGATTAAACAGAAGCATCCAGGAGAGTAAGAGTAACTTGCAAAATTGATTAGCAATGCATTAGTTGCAGTAATGGTTATAGTTGTTGCTCCTACATTTCCTTCTAGACTCTTACATAAATGCACTTTGTAATGCATCAGCTGTGACTTACTTATGTGTGTTCTGTAAGTTACAATGCATTTCAGGGGTGTGGCCATCAGGCAGAGTTGTGTCACTAGAGTATAGCCTTGCTGCATGGATCTACTCTAGCACTTTGATAGACTTGGTTGTCTAAAAACTCTCTTCTGCATGAACTTCAGCAAATGGAGTTCCTGCATCTTGACACTTTATTCCGTGTCATTTTTAGTATTTGCAGCATGAGACATCATGTCCAGGGACCAGGTGTTAGAAATTAATAATGCAACTCAGGTGGTATTTTTCTTTTGCAAGGTTATATGTACTTTGAATTAAACTTGAGGCTGGCTTCATTCACTTCACTTATTTTAAACTTTTGGCAAGAATTTATTGATGTTTTTCTCTTTTTAAACTCACATTATTAACAGTCCAGCTCAAGCCTGAGGAAACTCTCAATAGATGTTAGAGAATATATTTAAAGATTTTTTTAAATTAACTTTGGAATTTGGTAAAGAACAGGTAAAATACAAGGAAAATGCTGATTGATGTACAGATAAACTAAGTGCTGAAGAAATGTAAAGGTGAGCAGGGTGGAATAGGACATATATCCTAAAACCCTGTATTATGTTAACACTCAAACTGAAGGGCATTTCATGCTGCCATGAAAAGTAAGGACACTTCCAGAAGTGTCATGGAAACTGGCCTTGTTTTCCATGCCAGGCACTAGAATATGAAGAATAAAAGCCTGACACAAGTGCTTGCACTAAAGAACTACCATTCAGGGTGGGGTGACAGATAAATACATGTCGAGCATCCCTAATCATTCTAATGAAAGAATCAGAACTCCCAAATGATCTAAAATCTTTAACTTTTTGAGCACTGATAGGACACTAAGAGTAGGCAATTCCGCACCTGACCTCATGTGAAAGGTTACATCAAAACAAAGATGCACTAACAAATACTGCATAAAATTACCTTTAGACTATATGTAAAAGGTGTATATAAAACAAATAAGTGTCGTGTTTAAATTTGAGTCCCACCCCCAAGCTATCTCCTAATGTATAGGCAAATATTCCAAGATTCAGAAAATACAAAATCTGAAACATTTCTGGTTCCACACATTTCAGATAAAGGAGATTCAACTTGTAACACCGTATCATAGTTGTATACAACCAAGTCTGCCTGGAGTACTTCATGAATGCAAAGGAAGGCTGAGAGTAGAGGAACGCATGGGGGAATTCCCTAGGGATGATCATACTTGGTTAAATTTTGAAGCTCATGTTGGAGTAGATGGCCTGAGGCAAGTGGGGGCCTCTCAATATCTAGCGAACTGAAAGTTTTTGACCGAAGAATTTGATAAATAGGCAAGGTTCAGTAGAAGTGAGCTTGGAAAGAAGGCAGGGTACAAGTGGTGGAGGACCTTGGTTGCTATACCGAAAGACTCAAATTTATTCTGAAGGTGCTAGAGACCAAGTTGTTTTTTGTTTTGTTTTTGTTTTTGTTTTGTTTTGTTTTGCTGGGATCGAACTCAGGGCCTTCTGCTTACTAGGCAAGTGCGCTAACCGCTGAGCTAAATCCCCCAGCCCCTAGACCAAGTTATTAAAGTAGTTTAAGTAGGGGAGTGATTTGATTTAAGTTTTTGTACTGGGCAGAGCTGCATCTTAGAAAACTCAGTCTAGTGCATCAGTGTGGAGGCTGGATTGAAAAGTGCTGGAATTAGAATCATGAAGGTTTTAATGATATGATGGGAAAAGACAAAACCCTGGGAATGGAGAGATGAGTGTCTGGAGATCTAAAGAACAGTTTTAAACTGTTGTGAAGAACTGTTGAGAACAGATCTAAAGAAGTTCCAGCTGTTGGATGACAGTAGAATAGTGGCCTCCATTAGGGTTGTTCTTTCTAGTGTTTTCACACATCCATAACACAGAACCGTCTACCAACAAAATTATACTGTGCAGAGAGTGCCAATAAGTTACTTATAAACTGGCTTTGGAACATTATCTGGGGATCCTCAGGAGGAAATGAAAGACCACATTTCATGCATATCAAGCTCAGACCCCATCTTGCATGTTGCTTAGTATTTGAAAGCATGTATCCTTGGCAGACTTGAATTTCTACCTGATTACTAATTGTACATTGTGAAGAATGATATAGAAGTATCACCTTCTAATTTAATAGCCATTCCAAAACTGGCATTGTTTCAAGGAACTTTCTTCCATTTCTAGTGAAAGATCCTAGGAGAGTGTTTTCTTGGAATAGTACATTATCAGAATCTCTCTTCCTCTGAGAATTTAGGCCATTGTCAAATTTCTGCAGGAGGATGCTGAGGTGACCAAAGCTTTTGAAGAAGATATAGAGACTCCGCCAATAAGAAACATTCCTTCTCCCGGACAGCTGGACCCAGACACACGGATCCCTGTTATAAATCTTGAAGATGGGACAAGACTGGTGGGGGAAGATGCTCCCAAAAATAAGGATTTGGTTGAGTGGCTGAAGCTGCATCCTACTTACACTGTTGATATGCCAAGTTATGTACCAGTAAGTATGACAGAGTTTGGACTGTGCCAGTTCACTCCATTCCCTTCTGACATGGACATCCCTGACAGTTGGTTCCTCTCTGCCTTTTGCTTGAATGTCTTCTGATCTTGACAGATTTTTGTTGTTGTATCTGCTGCTTTCTATAAGTCTGTACTCCTGAAGGGCAGCCTTACAAAGTTACTTGAAGATGTCTGTTCATTTTCTTTTCCCACCTGACAGACTTGACTTCTTTCACTTTTCCTCCCATGACGTGGCTTCCAGGTGGCCCCATTACTGGGTTAACAGGCTCAAATGCACTTTGTCCTAGACTCCAGATAAGGCCTCACCAGCCCAAAGTGCTATAATGCCATTACTCTGGATATTTGACCATTTAATTTGGCCAAGATTTTATTAATCACTACCAACTCTTGTATTTTTTATTAAGCATTAGACAGTTAATATCTCTGGGTGCTTGGTCACATAAACTGCTAGCTGGCAACACAAAACTTTTACTGCCTTTACTATACGATTGATGTTTTTTAACTTAAATGTAGAATTTTATGACTTTTGTTGAGTTCATCCCAGTGTTCTTGCTACCGAGAATGTTCTGTCACCTTTGTTTCTGACAAGATACTTTTAGCCAGATGGACAAAATCTCCTTTCTTTGGATCAGATATCATCTCTGTGTTGATTCATGACACTGACTAGAAATTAATAAAGGTGCTGTAGAAAGCTTCCTTTAATAATATCGTGATTTAGTGAGCCTTTTGAAGAGAATCTTTAGGTGGGGTTATTGATTAAGCAAATTCTCAACCTGCATATTTACTTGGTTCCTTGATGGGTGTGGGTGGGATCCTTTCAAAGAAAAGAATTCTTTCCGTTAAAATTATTTTTGAAATCTTCATAAAAATTGAAAGTGCCTTGACTGGGTATTTATATAGGAAAGAATCAGTACTAAATACTGATGTTACTAAATATTTTTCTTTTCTTTTGCAGAAGAATGCAGATGTGCTATTTTCCTCATTTCAGAAACCGAAACAGAAAAGACATAGATGTCGAAATCCTAATAAGTTGGATATAAATACTTTGACAGGAGAAGAAAGGGTGCCTGTTGTCAATAAACGAAATGGGAAGAAGGTAAATGTTGGAAAACAGAATTGATCAGTATGTGATTTCTTATCCTAGGAAAAAAAATAAGTGTTTTATCCTGCCATCGTTTACAAAGAAAAAGAATCCTGTCTCTTCCCTAATATGTATGTGTGTATGTAAGTGGGGAGATATATATATACATGGGGCAAGGAGGAGAAGTGAAGAGAGTAGGGAGGGAAGTCTATATGGAATTTTAATCTTCATCAACTGCATGTTCCCAGATGGGTGGAGCTATGGCACCTCCAATGAAGGATCTACCTAGGTGGCTGGAAGAAAATCCTGAATTTGCAGTTGCTCCAGACTGGACTGATATAGTTAAGCAGTCTGTAAGTACACACTCCATGTATGTGTCAAGACAGGTATCCATACAATACTGTTTTCCTGAGTTTCTCTTTATTTTCTGTTAGCCATCAATTACTTGGTTGTAACTTAATTCTACTTTAAGAAATTGACATAATACATTATTTTCATATATCATTTCTTACATCAATACATCATTAATCTGTCAGCTCTGATTTAAAGGAATTATATAGAAATACACATTCATGGTCTTGGAGGTGGTTTGATCCTGGTAAGCCTGTGTGACGGCTCATCTGTGCAATCAAGTTTGTGCTAGTTGAGATCAGTAACATTAATTCTCATTTCCAAATTTACATATGTAAATAATACAACAATGCCACCTAAAATTTTTGGTGTTTCTTTTTAAATTTAATGACATGCTGATTGCTTTTGTTTATTTAAATTACACAATAAAGTGGAATCTTTCCTTTTGGCATATAGTTCTGTCAGTCATAACACGCACACAGTTTTGTGAAACTGCCACCATGACGGAATAGAGTTCTACCACCACCACCCCCAGTCCCCTCCCCAGCCTCTTTGTGCTGTTCTCTCCCGCCACCCTGACTGTTGAGCTCCCGACTGCTGCTCACCTGTCCCCCTCACATAGTTTTGTCTTTTGGGGAAGGTAATAAAGAGGAAGTATGACGCATGTAATCCTCTGAGACAGCTTCTTTCACTCATCATACTGTAGTTCATCCAAAGGGCTGTCTCAAAAGTCTGCTTTTTTCCCTCTACTGAGTGGTCCTCCGTTGCACGGGTGGATCCCTGTGTGTTGGTTCAGCACCCCACTGAGGCATTCTCAGGTTGTTTTCAGATTTTTGAAATGAACAGCAGACCTGTTATAAACATCTGTATAAAGATTTTGTCATAAATATAACTTTATTTCTTTAGTACAGATAACTGTAATTTTAGTTTAATTTTCCATATTTTTCAATTACATGTTTCCTTTTCTACCATATTTTTGAAATACCCAAAAGAACACTTTGGGGTGTAAAAAATATCCTGTCTGTAGTCTGTGCAACTGTTTTGTTATACTACTTTGTAAAAATTATAAATCTTTAATCATTAAAAATCTTTGTTTAATTGATAGCTATTTAATTTTCAGTTAATTGGCAAATGAAAATTATACCCAGGTACACAATGTGGTAGTCTGATGTTATAAACTCAAACCACGTACTGATTACCACAGTCATCAGCTTTTTTTTGATGTATTAGTTTTTGAGTTATGGATACAGTTAACTTGACATATATATAACTCAGTGATGGAGTAGCTTTGAATAATTTTTCTGCAATTCAGCTTAATTCAGGAACCTAACATACGTAATTGAAAGAACTTTTGCTTTTAATAGTTTTATCATTGTGCTGGGGATTCGGCTCAGTGGTTAGAGTGTTTGCCTCGCAAGCACAAGGCCCTGAGTTCGATCCCTAGCACCAAAAGAAAAAAAAAATAGTTTTATCATTGAGCTGTGTGTATGTATGTTTGGTTTCTCGGTGGTGGTTTTCTTTTAGTACGGGGTGCTGCGGATGGGACCCAGGGCCTCATACATGCTAGGCAAGTGCTCTTCCTGAGCTAGGTCTCCAGCCCTGTTGTTCAGGTTTTTTAGAATGTCGAGTTCCACAGGCCAGTATTGAAACTAAGTTTTCATCTACAATCTTTATGGCCATTGTTCACCTCTCTCTTTCTTCAGGGTTTTGTTCCTGAGTCAATGTTTGACCGTCTTCTCACTGGACCTGTGGTGCGGGGAGAAGGAGCAAGCAGAAGAGGAAGAAGGCCCAAGAGTGAAATTGCCCGAGCAGCTGCAGCTGCTGCTGCTGTCGCCTCCACTTCGGGAATCAACCCTCTGTTGGTGAACAGCTTGTTTGCTGGGGTGGACCTGACGAGCCTTCAGAATCTGCAGAACCTCCAGTCTCTCCAGCTGGCGGGTCTCATGGGCTTCCCTCCAGGACTGGCAACAGCTGCCACTGCCGGAGGTGACGCTAAGAACCCTGCTGCCGTGCTGCCCCTGATGCTGCCAGGAATGGCAGGCCTGCCTAACGTGTTTGGACTGGGCGGGCTATTGAATAACCCTCTCTCAGCTGCTACTGGAAACACCACTACTGCTTCTAGTCAGGGAGAACCGGAAGACGGCACTTCAAAAGTAGAAGAGAAAGCAAATGAGAATGAAGACGAGAACAAAGACTCTGAGAAAAGCACAGATGCTGTTTCAGCTACTGACTCTGCAAATGGATCTGTTGGTGCTGCTACTGCCCCGGCTGGATTGCCCTCCAGCCCACTAGCCTTCAACCCTTTCCTCCTGTCCACAATGGCCCCAGGCCTCTTCTACCCATCCATGTTTCTACCTCCAGGACTGGGGGGATTGACGCTGCCTGGGTTCCCAGCATTGGCAGGACTCCAGAATGCTGTGGGCTCCAGTGAAGACAAGGCTGCTGACAAGGCCGAGGGAGGCCCCTTTAAAGATGGAGAGAACCTTGAAGGCAGCGATGCCGAGGAGAGCCTGGACAAGACTGCAGAGTCCTCCATCTTGGAAGACGAAATAGCACAGGGTGAAGAGCTAGACTCACTCGATGGGGGGGATGAAATAGAAAACAATGAAAATGATGAATAACCAGTACCAGTTCCAGTTAAAGTGTTTAAAACTTTTGACAAGTGGTAGTCCTACTGTTTACACTCACAGTTAATGTTCATACCTAGTTTTATAAGCTGTTCTGTAACATAGTGTAGCAAAAAAAAAAAAAAAAGTCCAAGTCATGTTATACAGGTGTGTCAAAAGGTATCTTGGTCATTAAGTATTGTGCAGTGCATTATTTATTATCCCTAGGAGAGATGAAATTTGAGAAGTGATCATGTCTTTTTAAGGAAACTTACATAATGCTCTGCTTTTTTTCTTTTGGTACCATTGGTATTATAATAAAGAGCAATTTGTAACCGAGTGGCACTAATGGAAGGAAGTGCTGCTCAAAGGAAGTATGAAGTTATATATTTAATTTTTTAATTTTAACTTTTAATTGTTTTGCTGTGAAGGTCAAGATGAAATTTACCATACATATCATACTTGCTCATTCGTTTCCCTTTATGACTGTATGGGGTTCCCACACTTGTTTATACACACACATCCATACACTCTGACAATCTCCACGTTAGTGTGAACGTCTCTGTCCCGAGGCGCAGCAATAATAAGGCAGCTGTTGAATGTGAAGGGTCCCTTTGGAAAATTAACCTACTGGGAGGGTTCTCGCCAGACAGAACTACAGTTCCATTGTCTCGTGGTCTTGTAATGCACTGGTATAAACAAAATAAATAGAAGAATAAAGAAAGAGTGAGAGAAGTGAGAATCAGGTACCTTTTTTAAATTAAAGGACTTTGTTACTTTAGCCACAAAGCTAAAACAGCATTACCTCAGCTCTAAACTAGCCTTGAAGTTTACAGACATGACTTTGTAAATGTATTGTTTTTCTTTGTTGTGATGTCCTTTTATTTTTTTCTTTGAAAACTGCTATCATGTAAGATAAAATGTAAATTGCTGCCAACTGTAGTAATGATGCTTTTAATAAAAGTGACCCATGATATGCAGAGATGTAATTATAGAATGTAGTGTGTAGGGAAACTGGTGTTCACTCTATTTTTTGTATGCGCAATAGATGCAAATACAGCATTCTGGCTTTTGTATAGTTTCTTGATATAGCCTCTTGTACTAGATTAGCTGTTAGTAATACACTAAACTGATTATCTTCGAGACTAGACGGGAAGGAAAACCTTGAATTACCTTCACATAGTCTTATGCCAGATATCTTAACAGAAGCACACATAAAAACCTTCTATTATGCTCCCAAAAGAGCATCTGAGACTAAGAATACTTAAAAGTGTGTGCAGCATGTGATAATGTGGTACACCGAAGAACAAAAGGGCAAAAGAAAAATGAGGCTTTAACAGGCACAATATCTAGGTCATTTATCCTTGGATAATGGGTAGAAAAACACAATGCTGTAGTGTCAGCAGAGGGACACAAAGGCGCTCTGGTGTCCTGCAGACCAGAACGTGATGCCAGAAACCTGTGGAAAAACCCATGTGGAATTAAAACAGACCTACTTAGGCATATGTGCACACACAGTCTCAAGATTGACCAGTTTGTGGACCTCTTTGTGACCTTTAATATTTGAAGTAAGACAATAAATTGAGGTCTACTGTTTTTACTTTTCTGTGTCACCTGAACAAACACAAAGCCGTATTTTCATCTGGTCAGAGAAGAGATGCATATGAAGTTGTTTTGTGTCTGTTCAAGCTACCTCCACATCCTCCCCCAGTGTACACGCACAGGCCACCCCCACCCAATGTGTGACAAGACAGTGTCTAAATTCCTTTTAGACAGTGAGATTCTTTCATTTATATCCCAAGGATGAAAATATACCCATTTTGTTTGTGGAAAGTAAACCATTTGAAACCTCCACTCTGTAGGTCCTGTGGTTGTAACTAGTAAATGTCATTACTATTTTCTCTTGAAAGTTAACAGGCAGCGTGCATTGGAAGGAAGTGCCTTAGAATATCTTCTGAAATGGAATTCTTTGAACATGGAAAATAAGACTAGATCCTCACAAAGCTCGGGGAATTTAAATATTTAAATAACTGAAAGACTTTAGTAGGGAGAATTTATTTAATAAAATAATTATAAAAGGATCTTTTCCTAAAATTCTTTATTGGAAATTGCCTTGTGAGCCCCTGTAAATAGAGATTACATGACTGTATCTGTTAGCATCAGATGTTAAGAGCAGTGTTGATCCTCAAAGCAAAGGCATCAGTTGCTTACAGGCAGTGGGAACCCTGAGTTGACAAGTCAGTGTCCACTCAGTGCATTATTTGCAATTCATCTGTTGACCATGGCTTTAAATGGCATTAGGAAATACTTTTGGTAGAGTCAGTTCTTAATGCTAGATCTTGAATCCACATAAATGTTTTCAGTCTGATACCAGTATGGATTGTGTGCTTAGTGTGTGAGCCACTAAGATACAGATTACTGTCCTTGCCGTTGTTGCTTGGTCGTCTTTCTGAGGGAAGTGCTGTGCCTTCATGAGGGAGCTCATGCCGGGGAGTGTGAAGAACTTGGCAGCATAAGTGCATTAGCTGGATGCAAATGGAGACAGTCTGACCTCGGAGCCTGCGCATGCCCTCCTGAAGCCCTACACTGTTAGGTCTCAGAAAGAAAATGATTACATAGGGATGGCCTGAAGTGTTTGTGTATTTTTACATTTTTCCTTCATTCTTCCATAAGGGATCCTAAGTTTGAGGTTGGAAAACAACACCTATTGAGGGCCAATGTGGTCATACTACCTGTAACCCTAGCTACTCCAAAGGTTGAAGCAGGAGAATCGAAAGTTCCAGCCCAGCTTGGGCAACTTAGCGAGGCTTATCCTAAATTAAAACAGTCGAGGATGGAGCTCAGTGATAGAGTGCTTACCTAGCAGGCACATGGCCCTGTGTTCCATCCTTAGTACTGAGAGAGAGAAGGAGAGTGGGAGGTGGTGAAGGAGGGAGAGAGACTATTGAATTAGAGCCAGGAATACAGCAAGATCTGGCCAAGTAAACTCGAGTCCCGGTTCATTTATTCTACCCCACAAGTATTTCTGTTGTATAAAGAAATCAAATCTTAACCACAGTGCTAGTGGGATCAACATTTATCAGCAAGGATTTACTGGGTGCTATATGCTACATGCCATGTTGGGAACTAAGAAATGAAAATTTTAGAAATACTGGTCCTTTGCTGTCATAGAGGTTATGTTCTAATAGAAATGGGTGATAGAATGCAAATAAATTTTTGCAAATCAAGACTATTAAACGATGACAGGATGGTGAATAAGCAGATCTCTGTGGAGAGACAGCTCACGCTTGAAAGGTAATCAGTAGGCAGGCTCAAGATCTGAGGGGAGAATGTTCCAACAGCAATTGGAAGGACCTTGAACCAAGAATAAGTTTAGAATAGGGAAGGTTTGGGATTTGGGAGGCAGGGCTCAGAACATCCAGGGTCTGGATGACCCTGGTGGAGGGTCTGGGCTTCATGCTAAGTGCTACAGAAAGACCTTGGGAAGAGTTTGTGCAGGAAAATGATATAATCATGTTAATGTTTTTAAAAGCTCAATATGACAACAATGTAAAAATAAGGCTTGTAAAAGAGAATCTGGAATTCCAGCTGGGAGAAGCTGTAGGTGATGTGGATCTCCTAGCAGCAGCAGAAGTGAAAAGCAGCTGGTAGATGGGGGAAAGATTTTAAAGAGGTAGAGTCTCCTGTTTGAAGTAACTCTTCGGACAATTACTGAAATACGCCTAAAGGTAAAGCCCAAGCCTTTTTTTTTTTTTTAAGTCGTAATTAGTGTTATAAGAAAAAGATACAGTAAGAAAATTTTTCTTCACATCCTGTTACAGAATTTTCAGTTCACTGAAAATTATTGTTAATTGTTTTTGGAAAGAATTTTAGAAATTACTTCTGAAAGGCCAAGGAGGTGAGAAGGTAGGTACAAGTGCTATGACAGCAATGTGTGCCATGAACATCTCTGTCTAGAGCCATCAATAAATTTAAATTAGGAAGCAAAACAATGTAAATGACTTCTGCTAACAGGCACTTAAAAGTTGGGATGCATCTTTTTCATTCAATATAGCTCTCTAATGAACAATTGTATGTATTTTCTTAGCTCAGGTAAGATTTACCACAGTATTATGGACACTTTATAGTAAACTACATTTGGCAAAAAAGGCAAATTCCCTCTGGAATTTCATCTAATGTAAGATTTCATCTAATGGAAGACTCCTTCAATGAAAAAAGTGTTTCGTTACTGATTTTTTTTTTTTTGGTAGTCACCCAATTTGGGGATTTTTCAGGTGAAGAGAATGGTCATTTTTGAAGTATTTGGGACCATGTAAGTCATTTTATCTGGCACAATGTAGTTCCACCTTCCTAATGGATCTGTTGGTCCACAGCTATTACTTTGGATCTTCCAGTGTCGAGTTAAATTTTAATCGGGATCTCCTTAATCAAATATATACTGTATAATTTAAATAAAATGGAATAACAAGGTAGTAAAATTTCAAATATTTTTTACATCTGATATCTTTATCTTCAGAATGATTTGTAATTTGATTAGCTCCTAAGAAGACTGAGATTTTCCTGACTTTAGCAAAGATGGTGGAATTCTGTATCTGCGCATTTACAGGCCTGTCATGTGAGTGTGGTGATGCCTCCCCTGCAGCATCCTTCCTGTGAGCCAGCCTTTCTCTCCAGGTCTTTCCTAAGATAAGTCTGTTATGGTGAACTTTGAGTTGGAGCTAAAGGACTGCGTAGTAGATGTCTAATATCTAACAAATAGAAGCACCAAGTCAAAATATCATTTAGGAACCCTCCAGATGGCTTCCTCCATTGTTCCTTCCCCCACTTCTGCATTTTGATCTGAAAGCTCAATTTCAAAATTACAAATGAGAGAAACCTGACTCTTTGTGACAGGATCCAAATATTATGGAGGCTTCACATGCTCTGCAACTCAAAACCAGCTCCTGATTGTCAGCCTCAGTTTAAGAAACTTCCACTTGTGGATTGGGTGACTGAAACCTAAGCAGGCTGCATGTTTCACAGTTCTGGGGAGTATGCACAGCGCTGGAGGACAGAAAATGCTGCCTGCTCAACATGTTTGCCTACTTCCAAAGGAGTCAGGAAGTGCAACATTGTAAAATTCAGCATTTTTGCTTGTTAATAGGCTCTTGTGAGTTAATCCACACCACACCACAGTGAGTTACCTTGACTTGTTGCCACCACCCCTTTACTTAGGGACTTGGGTCATTTGCCCAAGGCCAAGTGGTCAGACAAGTGCGGTGGCCAGAACTAGAATTTAGACTTCATGTGGTGGCTAGCTGTGGACCATCTGTCTTGACTATAAATCGTTAATTATAAGCTACTAACATTAATTCAGCCTACAATTTTCAAATACCAAAACCTAAAATAGATCAAGGTACAAACCTATTTATTTACTTATTTATTTCTGCAGTACTGGAGATTGGACCTAGGGCCTTTGCACTAAGCTACATCCCCAAGAAGCACCCCCCCCTTTTTTTTTTTTTGGTGCTGGGAATTGAACTCAGGGCCTTATGCTTGCTAGGCAAGTGCTCTCCCACTGAACTAAATCCCCAACCCCCATTTGTTAAATTTTATTTTATTTTTTTATTTTGAGACAATTTCACTAAGTTGCCCAGGCTGGGCTTGAACTTGTGAGCCTCCTCCCTCAGCCTCCCAGAGTACTGGGATAAGACATATGTTAGTTACCACACCAGTTTACAAACTATTTTAATAACTACTAATAGTATGCTCTGAAGAATGTACCAGAAGCTTCCAGATTTTTATGCTACAAGACAAAACAAGTAACTAACAAGGATGACTGAAAGATGTTCAAGTTAAATTTTAAAAATGTATTCATAAGCAATTAAAAGCATGCTTTACACCTATGCAGATTTTATGGTACAACTGACAGTCTAACTATTTTTGAACACTATTAAGGATTTTTCTGGGATTCCTGGATAGTCAATGTTGCCCTCTGCTCCATCGCTACATTGTGTCTGGCTGTCTGGCCCTATAGCTTCAGTTTACAGACACGGAGAAGACAGAATTTGGAGCCCACACTACACTTCCTGCAGGGATGGAAAGCAGAGCGCTCTGACTTCACTCCCCATGCACAGGCTTTCGGGCTTGCTGTAGCACTCACTTTTGGGCTTGCTGTCGATTGAGTATCTGCAGTGGCAGAGCTAAGGTTCTCTGCTGGGCTGGGGGCCCTGCCCGGCAGCCCCGCGGGCCTTGCTGTGTAGTGAGGCTTCCTGGAAACCGAGAGCCGCCATTGTGTCTGGCGGTGGAGGCATTGTTCTTCCCCAGACGAAGCCGGCCTGCTACTCAGCTCTTCCGCTTTCTGCTTCTTCAGCCGGGGCTAGCTTCTGAAGAGCCGCTGCACTGACCTGGAGTAGCCGGAAGGGTCACTTAAAACCGTGCCAAGATCTTCATTTTCCCTTCACTCTCCAAAACGCAAAGTTACAAACAACGCCTGTCCTAATTTAGACAGAACCTGTGTGTTTGGCAAGAGAAGACAGTAACACTGTTGTGGCAACTCAAAGACAAGGGGCCTGTTTTGGCTTGGCCCCCCGGCCTACTTTGAGGAAAGAATTCGGGCCACCAGAACGCATGAGGGGATACAATTAGAATTAAAGATGTTCCTTTATATTTCAACCAAAGAACTGTCTATTAAGGACCATGCAGGTATCAGTTGTTTATATCCATTAAGATCTTATTTTCGGGCGTTATTACTGCAAAACTGGAATAATATTTATGATGTCATGGTGGGGAACTTTCTGTGTTTATGCTGGTTTTTAGTGTGGTTTGGGGGCAGGCCAAATAAGTAAAACAAAGTGGCCCTCCGAAAGCGGGAAGGGACCAAGAAAGCTTGGTGTAAGTCACTTTAAGAATCACTGCTTTCTCCGCCTTTGGAGCTCCAGTAACTAAATGGCCAAAATCTCATCTCCAGACGATGTGCTTCCCACACGCTTCTCAGAAAGCTTACCTGCAGCAGCAGATGATTTTACCTGGCAGTGTGCTACCATGCTAAGATGTGAAGGCAAAGTGCACACGGATGGCCAGGCTGATGGCAGCGCCGCCCTGCCGGACACATTTCTGAAGGTTTAAAGTGTGTGCAGCTGTGGCAAAGTCGTCGTCCTGGATAGTGCAGCACAGGCTACCTCCCCCTGTCCTCAGGGAGACACTGAAATCCACCTGAACTGAAAGGTTTAGGCAGAATTACTGTTTTAAGAGTCGTTGCGAGTACCAGTTATCCTAGCCAGCTGATTGTGGCTAAATGTGTTGAATAATGAAATGAGAAGTTACTGAGCCCATAGACCCAAGGAGCAGACGTGTGATTGCGTCACTTGATGGATTGTCCCAGGCTCCCTGGAACTTGAGCCTCCCCCAAGGATGCTTTATGGGGAAGTCATCTGTGCTTTTAAATTACTGCAAAATAAACAACAAAAAAGTTTAGGAACTTTAGTTAAATGACCTGCATATCATTCTGTCCTGCCTTAATTTAATCATATGCTGCTTCTTTTAAAGGTGGGACCAACAGCGACCTAAAAATTATGGCAACAGTGGTCTGAAAATGGCATTCAGGGCTGATCTCTCTCTCTCTCTCTCTCTCTCTCTCTCTCTCTCTCTCTCTCTTTCTCTCTCTTTCTCTCTCTTTCTCTCTCTTTCTCTCTCTCTCTCCCCGCTTTTCTACATTAAGCCTTAGGGACAAATGTCATGAAGAGTTTTTGTGTATTAGTTAAAGACACTCTTTTTTCAAAGTTTATTATGCTAGCAAAGGCATCATTCTTTCCTTTAGAAGTAACTAACTGGCAAATATTTAATGTGAAACTGGAAGGTGTGTTGGGAAGTAGGGGTTAGGGGAGGAGAAAATAGCCAGGCTCTCGGTCTTTTTGCTGAGGTCACTAATATCAATAACACATCTGCCTGCCCCTTTCAGATTTCCGGGCATGTATGCATACATTTGTCTCAGCTGTTGCTTGTCACTTTAGAGATGAAAGAAATTAAGCTTCAGTGGTGCCAGGTTAGCAGTTGGCTTAGTCGGATCTTGCTGTTAGGTCTTTGGACTCTCAACCACAGAATGTGATCTTTGTACCACATTATGACACCAACCAGGTAAGTCCTATCATTCAATAAAAATAGAAGATTAGTTTTATCTCTGAGCCTCATCTTTCTCATTTGTACATTTCTAATAGCAGTAATAATAATAATAATAGGCATGCCTTCCCTGAAGTGTTGTATGAGCACTAGAGATAGGGAATATGCAAAATCCTTAGTGTCCAGGACAGAACTGGCACTCAAAAAATGACAACTTTAAAACCACTGTCATCATCGGATGAGCTCTGAAGAAGTGGTATGGAAGGACACAGTGTGAAAAGCACTGAGGAAGTGAGGTGGGAGGCTCTGGCCCGGAAGGAAGGTTCTGGGAGAATGGGGCTGGTACCCAGCCTGGAACACAGGCCGTTCCAGGCTGAGAGAGCATCACAGACCTGAGCCTGGGTAATGGGGCCAGGGTTGGATGTGGGCTTCTAGAATGCAGGTTCTTCAACGCTAGTGAGCAACACAACTAACACTAAGGTCTCGTGCACATTAGGACTTGGACAGGAATTTTTTTAAGCTTCACGAAATATATTCTTTGTCTAATGTACTCTGATATTTTCTGTTGTATTCTATTTCATTAAATAAATGACCAGTCTGACCATGTAATAGTTGGCAACATGAACTTTGAAAAATCTTGCTAGAAAACCAAGCTTCTCACCTCCTGTCCACAGATCGGCTCTCCTGGAATTGGGTGAAGATGGCCTCAAATCCCCTGAACTTGGATGCACAATTTTATGCCTACGTATTTTTCTGGAGAGGGTCCCTAAATGCTATCTAATCTTCAAAGTGTCTCTGACTTCCTCTGTCTAAGACCAAGCTGGCATAAGAATTTGAAGTTGATGGGGAGTTGCTTTTAATTCCACTTCAGAAATGCAAAGTACATGACAGGCCAGTCCCTGAAAAGGAAAACCTACATTTGAATTCTTTTTTCTCCCAAAACACCTCCTGGGCAGAGGCCTCTCCCCTCCACTGCATGACATCAAGCAGTGAGAACTGTCTGTGCAAAGTGGGGGTGTCGGCAGCATCCTATGTGTCGCCTGTCTTGAAGACTGAATGAGGTCATGCTTGGAGCTCCTTAGCAGACTGGCACAGAGCACACACTCACAATGCCAGCCATTGTGCTCACACCCCTATGTGGTGACAGTACCACAGGGAATGCTGTCCCCATTGTATCTGCCCAGTGTTCGTGTGAGTATGTGCTTGTTTGGGTGGAATGAATTAGTTCCCTCATTCACAGAGGGGAGAGAAGTTAGGGGCCATCCCATGAACTTCTTGCCTCTTCCCTTAGTCTTCACACAAAGCTAGAAGACAGAACCCAGTTCTTTCCTCCCCACCTGGCTCCAGGAAGCCGGCCAGGCGACCTGTGCAGCATCCCTGCCGCGCTAACACAGGTTCCTGGTTGCCCCAGGTGTGCCCGCCCTTGCCAGATGGCAGCCGGCCTCAGTCCCACTCCCTCGCCTCAGCACGTTCAGGGCCCATGCTCCTGTTCCTACTCGCCCTTCAGTATAAAAATCAAATCAAAACAAAACAAAATAGGCCCTGGAGAGTTGCACTCAGCTTTCCCTCCTCAGGAAGAGGAAGCTGGGGTGAAAGGAAAAGGCTTTCAGGCATGAACTGCCTGCCAGTTGGGCAGTCTGAATTCTTGCCTTCTTATTTAAAAATCCAACATCTAATTTGCTGCCAGGCTTTCCAGCCCTGGATGTCAGTACCCTACACGCCAGGGATACCTCTAGGTGCTGCAGTCAGGAGAAGGAGCAGACGCAGGCTGTTTTGGGAATGGAAGAGCTATGGGGCGGGTTCTGGGCTCCAGGAGAGACAAGATACTGCAATGCGGGCCCAAAGGTCTGCTGCCAGACCTTTCTCACAGCTCATTTTAGAAGGACACAGCAATAAAAATTTACTGGTTTTAACAGCTCATATCTGGTAAAGAATGATGATTTAACGTCAGAATGTGGAAAATTGAGACAGGAGGATGGTGAGTTTGAGGCCAGCCTGGGCTACAATAGCAAATTCAAGACCAGCCTGAACTATAGACCAAGACCCTGTCTCAAAAACAAAAACAAAACAAAACAATCAAACAAAGCATGGTGATTTAAACACCTACGAAAACTAGACCTTTTTGTTTCTAATCAGGTGTTCATATGTACAGATTTTCCACCAGAGAAAGGCCACACAGTACTGTTCATCTTGGGCTGAGTTATGCCCTTACCCAATTCCAGGTTGAAGTCCTGACTGCTAGTATCTCAGAATGTGACTGCATTTGGAGATAAGCTCTCTAAGGAGGCGATTAAAGCAAAACGAGGTCATGTGGGTGGGCCCTAATCCGATCAGACTGGTGTATTTATAAGAAAAAGAGATTTGGAAGATTATATACAGAGGGAAGACCTTTTGGAACCTAGGGAGAAGGCCGCCATGCACAAGCCGAGGAGAAGGGCCTCAGAAGACACCAACCATATTTAAGACACACAGTCTATGGTACTTTGTTATGGCAGCCCAGCAGACTAATAAACTGTGTGTTTTATGAACTCATATTACTGTAATAGTTTACAAGTCTGGCCAACCATGTAGCAAAAGGAAAAAGTAAGAAACCGCCACATGAGGTAAAAAGTGGTATAACGCTGTGGTTAAGTGGGTAGACTTGCACTGGAGTGAGTGCAGGTGAGGCCTGCTCAGCCAGTCGCAGGCGGTGGGCCAGGGACAACCTACCTCACCCCTCCGCACCGCTCCTCAGGAGGAAAGTCGGAATGATGACGCCGGGTGGTGCAGCGATCCTCCAGACCAATCACGAGCTGCAGTGAGAATTTCACCAGCTCGCATGCAGCAGGTGTTCGGCATTGAATGTGTACCTAGTAAGCGCGACCCAAATGGTTGTTTCATTATTATGAACTGAAGACATGGCTCCAAATTTGGAACTTCGTCCTTTCTAGATGCGTGACCTTGAAAATGTCACCGTCTCACCGAGACTGCTTCCTGTGCACAGTGACGGCTTTTGTGACACCTGGGGACTCTTCTGGCACTACCATTTTATTTTTCTAATAAATGTAGATATGATAAAACTTTTTTTTGCACAGAGTATTGGAACATGTTGGTAAGTTATAGAAGCATAGTGCTTTTGGGGGGTTCTTTATGTGTTCATGGTTGACAAACACAAACAGATGGGGATGCTTTTAAAGAATGTCTTTCCAGATGATTCCCTTTTTAAAAAAAATCTGTACCCTTGAATTCTGTTGGCATTCACACACACACACACACACACACACACACACACAAAGAGAAAAAGGGAAAAAAGCAAACTTCAACTTTGAAGCTGTGCACAGCGGTGCAGTAAATCTGTTTAGGTATCATCATGTTTGACTTTAAGAAAATGGCTGAGCTACGGGCAAGGTAATTCAAGAAGATATAAATGGCTGCATTATAATAAGCAGACACCTATTTTAAGCATGATCTATGTTTTTGAGAAAATTCATTACAATAAGTCTTACAATACCAACCTCTTCAATGAATTTTTCATGTCTGCATACCCAGATATATATAAAACGATCATAATCATGTACCTTTGGGGCAATGCTGAGCGCCAGCTGTTTCTGGGATGATTTATAGGTTGCCACACTCAAGGTTAATAATCCGGAGAAACAGGTTACAGTATGCAATGTATTTATGTCAGGTTAGAAGTTCAGTTAGTGGAGATAGCATGTTATAAGGAAGCACACACTTTTAATTATTTTCTACCCCCCCCACATTTGCAATAAACTAAAAAAAATGATGTTTTGCATAGGAAAACCTCTCTGCTAAGCTAACCTTCTGGCTACTGTTGGCTTTATTTAAAGGGAAACCACAGCTAGGAATTAATTATTAGCTGTACATATGAAAACACAGCTTGAAGGTACTTAAACATCTGTGCAATGGGCCTACGTAGAAGGCATGATGGAGCTTTATAAACATCGCGGTAATTATGCCCTTATTGAATTGCAGCATTTTGCTGCTAGCAGAATGTCTAACAGGAGTTTCAGAAATGTGGTGCATATAAGCAACAATCCAACTTCCAAGAGTGCTAAAATGTAACGTCTCATTTTGGAGGCAAAAATTATTGCATCAGTTTCATGGAAATTTTGGAAATGTTCTGCATCAGTTTCATAGAAATTTTGGAAATGTTCCCTTTTTAAATTGAGGGAGAAGTGTATCTTGTTGACTTGGGAAAAATTTTTTTATTATAAATAAAATTAAAAAAATTTTTTTTTTCTGTAGAATTCTTTGTCATTTTCATTGAGATGTGCAAGACTCTATTTCATTTCTTCCTTTATTCTCTTCTATTTCAGGTCTAATCTCTCAGGTCCTGTCTACCCATCCACCGCAAAGACATATTACATATGTGTGTGTATATTTGCTTATTTTTTAAAAATGTGCATTTCTTTGTGTGCATGTTATTTTTAATTATGTAAATGATATTGCTACAAATCATATATTTATTTAATTTATTTATGTTTTTTGAGACAAGGTCTCACTGTGTAATCCAGGTTAGCCTGACACTCATTATATAACTCAGGCTGGCTCCAAACTTGTGGTGATCCTCCTGCCTCAGCCACCTGGGTGTTGGAATCGCAGGTGTGCACCACCATGTCTGGCTTCATTCTTTTATTTTTTTTAAACTTCTTTGAGTGTATCTTACTTTTAACAGTTTAACAAAGTATAATTGACATACATAGTGCGATGTATTAAGAAAGTTTGGACGCCTATGAAGCCATCACAACGGTCAGGACAATGAACACGTGTATCCACTTCCCTCCAGTGTTTTCTCATGTTTCTTCGTAGCTCTTCCTTCCCTCCCTCCTTCTGCGTTCCCTAACAGGCACCACCGATCTGCGTTCTGTCACCATAGGCGACTTTGCATTTCCTAGACTTTTACATAAATGAGTGTTTTGGTGTTTATTTTTTGTCTGACTTCTCTCACAAAGCGTAATTTGTTTCTGAGATTCATTCATGTTGTGTTTATCAATAGTTCGTTGCTTTTGGTGGTTGAGGAGGACCTACTATGAGGATAGATCAGTTTATTTATCTAGTTGCCTGTTGATGGATATTTGAGTTATGTCCAATTTCTGGCTATTATAAGTAAAGTGGTTGTGAACAATCATGCACACGTTTTTAACAGGCATGTTTCTGTTTCCTTTGATAGATGCATGGGGACAGACTCTCTGGATTACAGGGCAGGTTTGTGTCGAGCTCTTTGCCCCAAAGGAGATGTAGCATTTTGTTCCCCTCAGATATGTTGCAGTGTCCCGTTCCTCCACGTCTCGTCACGCTGGAATTTTAGACAGATGGGCACACGATGGCTTCTGATTATGGTTTTAACTTGCATTTTCTTTTCTGTTTGTTTATTTGTGTTTTGTTTTTGCGCTTGCTAGGCAAGTGCTCTACCACTGAGCTGAATCCCCAACCCCTTGCATTTTCTTAATGATGAATGAAGTGGAGGATCTTCTCATGTGTTCTCATGTTTTCCTCAAAATTTGATTATTAATCGTGGCTATGATTGCACTAAAATCATGGATTAATTTAGAAATACTGACATAAACTAGTGAGTATGTAGCTCTCTATGAGCATGGAACGTTTTATCATTTTCTCAGAGCATCATGTATATTCATCACATTTCATTTTCTCCACAGAAGACTTAGGAGTTCTTGGTCAATTCACACACACTTTATAGATTTTGTTGTTATCATGAACGAAAGTTCTTATTTTTAAAATTTCTTGTTAGGTGGTTTTTGACATAAGGAATTGTTACTAATTTTAGAGAGTTGATCCCACTGACAGCCTTGCTAAACTCTGTGTGTGTGTGTGTGTGTGTGTGTGTGTGTGTGTGTGTGTGTGTGGTGCTGGGGACCAAAGCCAGGGCTTGGCACATGCTAGGCAAATGTTCTACCACTGAGCCATACTCTCAACCCCCTTGATAAGCCCAATAGTTCTAAGGCTTTAATTCTTATTCTTTTTTCCCCTAGGTAGATGATCACATTTTCTGCAAACAATTCCAGTTTTATTGCTTTAGAAAATATTTTTCCAGGATTGTGGGAAAGTTTTATTACCTAAATTGGAGAGTCCCTCATTTAAGACCTTTCTGCTTTTCTTAAGTATAATAATATTTGAATGTTCAAAGTGGTCATTCTGTCACTTCAGTATACCTATAAGAAAGACAAGAACATAAGATTATAATTTATAAGGATATAATTACTAAAACATATTAAGTATATACACTTAGCTGAGCCTTTCTTTTTAAAATGTTTTCTTTAGACACTATTTTAAAATTTAGTTAGAGAAATAAAATTCAGAAAACTTTAATCAGAATTAAAGATAAAATATTTGAAGTCATGGCATCATATTCCAAGTAATTATCTCCCTTCCAGCATTCTGAGGATTACTAAACCATTTCTCTTCTCTTCAAGCTATTTGTTTAATATAGTCAAGTAAATTACTCAGATCTACCCTTTTTTATACAGGTTGGATCATTTTTTCCAAATCAATTTCACATCCTGTCTTTTTAAGAGAACCTGTAACTTGGAACATTTTTTGAACTGCATACGTTGAGGAAATATGTACTATCATAGTTTTTGCTTGAGTCATGGCCCAAAGTAGTTCTAAGTATTTGCCATGTCTCAGCTCATTCGAAAGGTCTGATCCTTTTGAATCAAATATTTAGAAGAGAAATGTGGTTCTAGGAAAAATTGGGATCTGAGTAAATTTTCATTTTATCCTTTACCTGTCAGTGCCCCATCTTGGGTTATCCCGGAGATGTGAGGGTGCAGGCGAGGGGCAGCCTGAGAGCCCTTCCTCTATACGCCCACATGATGGAGCTGGACAAACCTGGAGGAAACTGAGGTTTCAAGTTATGGGCAGGAAATTAACTCTGCAGCACACACAGCTAGTGAGAGGCAGATACCAACACTCAGGTGTACTGTCATCACAATTTTGCTTCCACTATCACACACCTTGCTACAGGTAAATACAGTTAAAGTAACCAGCAAGAGGTTGGGGGTGTGGCTTGGAGGTAATACACCTGCCTAGCATACATCCTTAGGCCCTGAGTTTGATCCCCTTCACGAAAATGAAAGTAACCATCAAGAACAACAATAAGAAGAAACAAGGCAGATACAACCCAAACAATAACTAGCTCTATAGATAAATTTCCATCAAACTCACATCGATTCAGAAAAAAATGTGGATGATGTCGTTGATTTTTGCTATATGCATTTCATGCAGAGTTTTTCTCATTTAATTCCCACAAAGGCACTGTGATATGGATGTTATTCTCATTCTTATTTTATAGATGAGAAAATGGACTTAGAAACGTCAGGTGACTTGCCTGAAATGCCACAACTAGAGAGTGGCAGAGCAAGAATTCAAATGAAGAACTCTCTGGTACAAGTCTACATCCTTAACCATTACCCTACGGCTCAGCAATTTCTTTTTCTCCCCCCCCCCCTCCCCTGCTTTCCCCTCCCTTTCCTCCCCCTCCCTCTCCTTTCCTCTCCTCTCCTCCTCTCTCTTCTCCTCTCCTTTCTTTCCCTCCTCTTCCCTCCCTCCCCTTTCCCTTCCCTTCACTTCCCTTCCCATGTTCTTTTCTTGTTGTGCCAAGGACAGAACCCAAGGCCTCATACATGCTAGGCAAGGACTCTACCACGGAGTTACATTCCTTGTCATGGTGGGTAATTTTCTTATTCTGTCTTACAGCAATGGACCTGTAGTGCAGCCCAATGTAGCAGAATTCTTACAAATTATAGCAACTAACTAAATCTTTTATTCAGGAGGAGAAAATTTAGCAAAATGCACTAATCTGAGGTTCCGAAAACATTGCATTCCATAAGGCACCCCAGGGAACACTCTTGATCTCATCCATGGTCCTCTCCGCCCCATTGTGGGGCAGCATCTCCATTTCCTCTTTATAAGAAGATAGATTAGTGAAAACCTGCGTAATCCCCTGACCCACACATGCTTTTTGTTTTGTTTTGTTTTGTTTTCTGCTCCCTCACCTAGTAGTACGAGGTCCATGAAACCTCGGATGCAACTCTCAGCTTCGAATACACTGCAACTGTGGCTGCCTGCTTGCAGAAAGCATTCTTGTCCTGTTTTTGATGACCTCGAAACAAGACAGAGCTATGGAGTCAGGAAACCAAATGGCTGGAAATGTGCAGGAGGTTATACTTTCCCCGTGGCCACCCCTATTCCCAGGATAGAGTCACATACTGATTGCTGTTCCAGCATATCTGTATACCCCCCAAACCATTAGGTTGCATAGTATGAATTTGACTTGTTGTTGTTATTATTATTATTTTGGTCAAGAATGATTGTGTCCTGACAATGTCATTAATTCAATTTAAAAGCAAGATTCTCACTTCCTATTTTCACTGTTGTGAGGACTGAGTCTATATTTGCTTGCTCTGTTAGTCTGCAAGGGCGGCTGCTTCTGACAGAAGAGGGCCGTATGGTACAGATTGGTGAATCTCACAGGCACAGGTCCGTTGCTTGTGCTTTTTTGCTCAAAAGTGCATGCTTCAGTGGGGAGTCATTCCAGGTGAGAGTGTGATACCATCCTGATCAATAAGGCATCCCTGAGAGCGTATCATGAGCCAGGAAAGAAGGAGTTTGGTAGAAAGAAAAGCAAGTGCAGTCCAAGTCCATAATGGGAGTTTATGTAATGAGAACAAACGGCTGCCTCTTTGGTTATGGACAGGATCCGACATAATCAGCTAGCTACCAGGAGGCCGGCTGCCCCTCCTGGGTATAGCGCCATACTAACCCTCAGGCTTCACCACCAAGCAAGCCACAGCCTGCAAGCTGGAGCCTCAGCCAGACGTCCGTTTTAGAGGCCACATATAGCTTCGTTTCCTCCCGTCCTGGCACTGACTTCATGAACCTAGTGGGTGAGCATTGGTTGCTGGGGACAGTGGCTGCCTGATATTCAGAGTAGCCTAACATGTCCATCTTGTTAAAGGAGGCTCCTCCACCATGGGGGACGCTTGGCGAGCATTGCGTGGCATTCTGGGTGCCTGTTCTCAGAGGTCATCCATGTTCTTTCCCTTCGTCTGGTCACCAAATCTTAACTCTTGTGCTTTACTAATTCCTTACCAACAATTGATTATTGTTCATATACTTTGACCTCAGGTCCTCTCGCCTATGTAAAATAAGAAATGAAAACAATCAGTTCAAGTTGTACTGGTAAGATGTCCTTTACATCCTTTAAGGTTGCCCCTGAGTTGGGTACCACCCTTCAGCCATCTAGTTCCAGCTTGCACCTACGTATTGTGTAAAATTTTATGTTTGGGTATCAAGTTTTAAAAATTCTTTTTCAGTTAATTCATCAAGAAAATTCCTCCTGAGGCCTAGATGTAGGTTGAGGGGAGGATCCTAACCTGGGAGGCAGATTCAGGGTGGGATGTGTGCCATCTGCTCAGACAATTTTTTTCTGTCTTCAGGACTCGCTAAGCCTGAAAGATGGATGCTTCTGGGAATGCCTGAATTTATGGCCAGGAGAATGAGTTCAAACCCACCTCGTGATGCACAGCTCAAGTTCACCTGTACTCTATGATTAGATTTTCAACATCCATCACAGCCCAGTAATGATCCCTTCTCAAAATAAGAATTCTTGTTAAGAGCTTGTGGCTGGGCACCTGAAACCTAGAGGCCTCTTCTGTGATACCTTGTGGAACCCAGCAAGGCCCCACATAGTGGACTCATCACCTACCCACATTAGGGGTCTCAGTGGACCCACTATCATAAGGTTGAAAACGAAAGAGCTGTTTGTGCTGCAGACACAGCCAGGTGGGGACTAGCAAGACTGTCCTTAAAGCTGGCAGCCCTTCTGCTTACTTGAGACGTGGGAAAAGGGCACTATCAAATGTAGTATATGTTACCCCAAATTCTACAGAGGTTCTGAAAGAATTGTGCTTCTTTCTTGGGGGCTACAAGATGAAAGAAATTGTTCTTCACTTTTGAGAAGATACACCTTCAGGCCCCCATGGTTTTCCCGGAAAGCGTACTGAGGAGGGCCACCGTGGCTTGGATCTGGGATATTCCCGAAGGGCCTCAGCCCATAGTGCTGCTGGGAAGTGGTGAAACCTTTAAAAGGTGGGGTGTTGCTGGGCCCAGCGGCACATGCCTGGAATCCCAGCACTCTGGAAGGCTGAGACAAATTCGAGTCCAGCCTGAGCAACTTAACAAGAATTTGTTTCAAAATAAAAGGGGCTGGAAGATGTGACTCAGTGTGAAAGAACTGGGTTCAATCCCCAGTATGAGCTAGAGAGGCAGAGGGATAAAGAGAGACAGACAGACAGACAGACAATGGGAGGTCATTGGAGACATGCCAACGGAAGAGAGTGTGGGATCTCAGTCTTTTCCTTTCCTTTTGCTGCTTTCCAGCCACAAGGTGAGGGATTTTGCTCTGCCCATGCTGTCACCATGTTGTGCTGCCTCATCACAGGCCCGGAATCAACAGGGTCAATTGATCACGGATCAAAAACCTCCAAAACTGCGAGCCCAAGTAAGCCTTTACTCTTATAAGTTTGTCTCGGGTATTGTTATACGTCATGTCAAAAAGCTACCACATGGCCTTCATTTTCATGTGATATATCTGATATTTTTGGCATATATATATATATATCTCTTGCCAATACACCTATGACACCTGCCATTTCTTGCTTTCTGAGTTCTATCACAATCATATTATCCATGTAATGGGCCAGCGTGATATCATCTGGGAAAGAGAGATGGTCCATGGTCCCTAGGCATAGAACCTTGAAGTAAAATGATGAAGAGGAACTGCGGTCCAGCCAGACAGAAACAAATATATTCCAATGTTTCCTACTTATTAATAGGGAGACGGAAAATCATTTTTGAGATCGGAATGTACATAGGAAGTACCAGGGGCTGAGTTGGTCCATTTCAGTAGAGAGAGACCACATCTGGTAGAGTAAAGGCAATTAGAACAACCATGTTATTAATCATACGATAATCTACTGTCATCTCTTAGCCAAAACCCACCTACCCTCTGCAGCACTCTCCAGTCTGTTGCCTATTACTATTTCTGGTTTCAATTCCTTTATTCACAAACAACCTTTGTCAGAAGCAACAGAAACTGGTTCTGGCTGACGTATGTACTGTGTGGCCCCTCCAACTTTGAAGTCTTTTGTAAAAGAAATTACTGTATCTCTGTAATTTCCCCCAAGGAACATAGAACATAGTTATTTACTTTTTGCTAGAAATAGACTGCTTCAGGGATTTATATTCAATTCTGCAACCACAGTAGCCTTTACTCCGACTCAAGGGATAGCGGACATGAGGACTTGCCCACTGTTGAGAAGACATATGTAATAACTGGAGGAAGGGCTCAGGATTCCATTGAATTTGCTGGAAGAGGGCGTTGGTTGAAATTCTATTTCTTTTCTCATTCCCCAGGGATGCCTCCTTGACTAGTGGTGTTCCTAGTCACCAAGGTTTGATGTTTTCTAAGAGTACCATCAACAGGGTACCAGAAAATGGCTACCATAATGCCATACCAAAAAAAAAAAAAAAATTGGCCCTCACCTAACCCATGCATTTCTCAATGATTTGACGGAGGGAGTATTTTCTTGGTGCCCTCTCTGGAGACAATGGTAAGAGGAAGGAAATATTTCTTACTTATTTGCTCATGACATATCTCCCAAATAAACAGCAGAATCTGCCCCCAGCTGCCTAAGGTGGCTCAATGAATCTAGACTCTGGGAAACACACTTCTATCCAGTACTGTTTAATGTTCAAGTGCATACTCCCCACCTTGGTGCAGCTCTTCAGAACATATCCCTGGAGGTGATGAGCAGATTTGCACTAAAATAAATTACTTATTTGATGTCCACGTCTTTTCCTCCAAGATTTGGTATTATGCTAGTTCTTTCCAAACGTTCTGGGACCCAATCCTAGCTATGGAGCTAATTAGAGGCCTAAGAGGGCCGTGAGTGTGGGGAATGAGGACAACTCTTGCCTAGATGAAATGCTGGGGGAGAATGTTCCACAAGACAACAAGCCTTGTCAGAAAAAGGAAAATGGTCTTTCTTGACCTTCAGGGAAGACTTGGGGGAGCCAGAAGATCTGAACACTCAGACACCACTAGATACCCCCGAATCCCCCTTCCAAATTGTAGGCTTGTACTCTTTGCTAGTCAACACTCTACATTTTGCATAAAAGATCCAGTAAGATTGAATTCACTGGCCTACAGGATGAGACTTTGAGTTTAGCTTTTGATTTCCTCAGGCCGTGGCAGAAAGAAATAGGAGTTTATTTTACCAACCCCGAGTTTAATGGCTATGCTTTGAGCCGTGAATTGACAGGCTTGAGTTTCCCTAAATTGTCTGCCCCTGTGGAAGCATTCACTCCACCCTTGCATCTTGACTTAATCCTGGCCTTCTTACCACTGCGGGCAGGGGCGTGTCACCCTGAAGCCTGCCACGAGTGAAGAGCACTTTGGAGAATGTCAGGTCACAATGAGCCATTTTGCCACTATGCCAGAAGATCTGTCAGAGTCATATCCTTCCCTGTAATTTTTCTGCCATCAGCTTCAACTAGGCTTGATAACCAATCCCAGATTTTTCTCATTACAGCAAGGTCTGTTTTCTATAAGCTTCTCTGGTTCCAATTTCTCCATCTGCGAGCGTTCTTAGTTGTATGCCGCAGGTTGAGCAGTAAAGAAACTCATACAATAATATTATGAATCAGAGAATTTCTAGGAGGGTGAAAGAAGAAGGAGCAACATCTTCAAATCGCACCACAGGATTTATCTAGTGAAGAACCGTGGCTGTCGCTCCCACACCTCACTCCTTTGGCTCCAGTCAGGAGATCAAGAACCAGCACTGCTGAATCTGCTCTCCTTGGGCCTGACGTGCTGCGGCCGTCACTGCACCACAGAGAACTTCTGTGGTCCCACATTTCTTTTGTACCATCTTGTCTGAGTACCCGTGCAGGGCACATGTGTTTGATTGGTGGAGATCTGGCTCTAGCCATCAGGCAGGCCAGGAAAATAAAGACATTTGCAGCTCTTTTCATGGGAATTAGGCCCTGCTTCTCATAAATCTCATAATACGGGGCACCCCTAAAACTAGGGAGAGGACTATATTGGTTTTCTGTTGCTATAACAAAATACTTAAAGCTAAGTAACTTATGAAGAAAATAAATTATTTCACTCACAAGTTTGGAAGCTAAACATCCATACAGCTTGAAGCTGATTATTGCAAAGGGCCCTTGACTATATCACAACATGGCAAATAGCATCATAGTGGGATCACATGCAAGAGGAACACTTCATGTAGTGACACAGGAAGCCAAAATCTAGAGAGTCATCAAGTTCATGTTTTTTTATAACATCTCTCTCTTTTTTTATTTTTATTTTTATTTTAAACCAAGAACATGTATTGGTACATTCTACATACAATGGTCACATTCATTATATTTATTCTGTACCTATACATGATGCATCTTGGTTCTCCCCCCTCCCTTGCCCCTCCCCTCTGCTCCCTCCCTCCCTATTTACAGCAGGTTCATTTATCATTTTCCATATTTTCCCTTTCCCCTCTCTTTCCCCTGTTGCCTAATAAAAATAAAAATACTAATAAAAATAAATTTAAAATAAATACACAACAGTAGGGATGTACCTCAGTGTGAAGGTTCTGGGTTCAATTCCTAGGATCTCTCCCTCTTCCTCTCTCTCCCTCTCCCTCTCCCTCTTCATCTCTCTCTCTCTCTCTCTCTCTCTCTCTCTCTCTCTCTCTCATACACACACACACACACGCACACACGCACACACACACACAGTGTCGACTCGGGACCTTGGGCAGGAGGGGAGACTCATGCAGATTCTGAAAGCCTCAGAGACTTTCATCATTTTGTGACTGCATTTCATCCAATCAGAAATGTCCCCTCTTTCATATTTTGTATTTCTGAAATCAGATTGGCCCTTAGATTTGGTAAATATATGGAACATAATTTTTTATTAATGTCCTATAACTTATTAAATCAATAATGCCTGGTAATGCCTAAACTCGATCTAGTCATGTGGAAACATCAGGCAAAATCAAACTGAGGAGCATTCTACAAAATACCTGACCAGTACTGTTCTAAGTGCTGCGGTCACGAAAGACAAGGAATAGCTGAGGAATGTCACAGACTAAAGGAGACTGAGGAGACACAGTGACTCTATGCAAGGGGGGGTCCTGGATTGGAGTCCAGATCAGAAAAAGGACATTAGTATGAAAAAAAACCTGGTGAGAGCCAAATAAAAGACTATATTTTGACTAACGGAATTATACTGTTGATTTCTGAATTTTGTGCTTATTTTGTGGTCATGGAAGGGGCTAATGAGGTGAAAATGCACGTGGAATATTCAGAAACACTCCGGATTATTTTGGACACTCATCTCTACATATAAACTTATCTTGAAATAAAAAGGTAAAACTAAGATATAAGCAATAATATACCCTTTAACGGAGAAAACACTGTTTCTCTCTTCTCTAGCTGCTGCCTCCCTTGTGGGGATACTCATATCTGGATACTGGGTGTCAGAGATTGACGGAGGCAAGAGAAGGTAGCAGAGAAGGAGGGCAGGATGCTGAGCAACAGTGGGCTGGGAAGGGGTTTCAAGTAGTCCCTTAGGAAACCCTAAATTCTTCCCTCCGAATGGCTATTTCCTTATGAGACTGGCTTGGAAATCATGGTTTACAGATCTGGGATTAGGATGAAGAATATCAGCTAGTAATGAAGCCAGTTTTGGGCACCTTGCCTAGTTGCTTATCTGGAAGTGATTAGCCTTCTAATTACAGTTCTGTCTCAAGGAAATTTCTGTAAGGACCATCCTTCCCTCTGCACTATTCTCCCCAGCCTATTCTGCTCAGCTTCTATGAGATCAACAATTTTAGATCACAAGTATTTGTCTTAACAGAATGTCTTGCAGGTTTGTGGTATTGTTGCAAATGAAAGTATGTCATCCCTTTTTCATGGTTGAATAGTATGGTTAGGTAAAAGCAATTAAATTCTGGTGTTCTATGGCACAGTAGGGTGAATCTAGTTAACAATAATGTATTATAAATCTCAAAATAACTAGAAGAGAGGTTTTTGTTTTGTTTTGTGTTTTTTTTGTGCTGAGGATTGAACTCAGGGCCTTGTGCTTGGTAGGCAGGCACCCTACCACTTGAGTTAAATCCCCAGTCCGGATTTTATTTTTCTTTAATTTTATTTTAGAGGTACATTTTAGATATACATAATGGTAACATTCATCGTAGGGAATTTGTACCTGTACATGATATATCTTGCTGCTTCTTTTGTTCCCATTCCCCTCCGCTCTCTTCAACCCTTCTTCCCCGCCTTATTTGCAAAGACTTGTTTCCATTTTTTTCCTTCTATTCTCTCTTTTTTTCTTGTCCCTCCATTCCTTTCCCCCTCCCTTGTTCCCCTTTGCATATGAACAATTTTTTTCCTTTCCCAATGTAATACATTTTAGTCCTTATTTACACTTTCAGTTTCTTACACCAGAGAAACAATGCAGTGTTTAAACATGTGTATCTGATTTATTTCATTTAAGAGTATGGTCTCAAGGTGCATTCCTTTACCTGGAAATGTCTCAAGCTTACTGTTCTTTATGGCAGAATAGTACTCCATTGTATAAAAACCCCACATCTTCTTTATCCATTCATCGGTTAATGGGCATTTAGGCTGTTTCCAAGATTTACTATTATGAACTGTCCCACTATAAACGTGGGTGTGCATATATTGCTGCAGTATGATGCTTTTAATCCTTTTGGGAAGATACCAAGAAGGGGAATAGCTGGGTCAAATGGAATCTCTAGTCCTAGTTTTTTGGGGAATCTCCACATTGATTTCCACAGTGGTTGCACCAGTCTACATTCCCACCAACAGTGGAGAAATGTTCCTTTTTCCCCACGGCCCCTCCAACATTTGTTGTTGGCTGATTTCTTGATATTAGCCATTCTTTCTAGAGTGAGATGGAATCTCCATGTTGTTTTAATTTGCATCTCCTGAGTGACCAGTGATGTGGAACATTTTTTCATGTTTATTTGCCATTTCTACTTCTTTATCTGAGAACTATCTTCATTTCAGGTGCCCGTTTTGGACTGGGTTTTTAAATTTGGGGGATTGGATTTTTTTTTTGAGTTCTTTATATATTCTAGCTATTAGTCCTTTGTTGGAGGAACAGTTGGCAAAAACATTTCCCACTCTGTGAGTTGTCACTTCACTCTGTTGGTGGTGTCTTTTGCTGGGTAAAAGTTTTTAATAAGATAAGATCCCAGGTGTTGATTCTTTGTGAAATTTCCTGGACAACTGTGGTTTTGTTCATAAAGACTTTGCCTACACCTATGTGTAGAAGAGAGGATTTTAAATGTATTCACTGCAAGGAAATGGTGAAAGTTTAAGGTGAGTTATATGTTAATCATTGTGATTTGATTGTTACTTTCCCTCTTACTTTTCTCTTTGCTGAGATAAAATCCCTGACACCCAAAGTTAAAGGAGGAAAGGTTTATTTGAGTTTACAGTTTATAGAGGTTTCAGTTCATAGTTGGCTGGTTCCAGTCCATAGGGTGGCATGGCAGAGTGGGCATCACGGAGGAGAAACAGTCCATGGCATGGCAGGCAGGAAGGCAGCAAGCACCCAAAGCAGATAGCAGAAGCAGTCATTCTACCTTTTTTCTGTCCCTTTATATTCTATCTAGGCTGCAAGCCTGCTGATTGGTGCCATCCATACTCAGAGTAAGGCTTCCATTATCCACCCCTTTAATCCCAGTATCACATCATTAATCCACATTCACACACCCTAATCCAGCCACCTTTGAAACTCCACACCTATGACTGCATGAATCTTTGGGGGGACATCTAGATACATGCCATAACAGTTACTCAACATATACATGAATCAAAATAACATATTGAACACCATAAATATGTACAATTATGTGTGAATAAATTTTTTTTATTTTAGAAAATAAATTTTTATTATGACAGAAATGTTTTGTGTCCACACTATCCTGTTGCTCCTAGCCACAAATCATCTTGGCAGACTTGAAATGTGGCTAGTTAAAGACAGAGCAAACTTAAATACAAATAGCCATGTGTGACTGATGGACACCACATTGGACCAACAGCTCAAGTCATTACTTAACGCTTTCTTTTGGTTAATCATAATACGGCTCCATGCTAGTTTTCTATTACTGTAACAAAATTCCTGAGATAATAAGCCTATATAAAGAAAAGGTTTATTATGGTTCACAGTTGTAGAAGTTCCAGTCCATTCTCAGTCAGTTCCATTTGAGCCTATGATGAGCCAGCACATCATGGTGAGAGTTTGTGATGGAGCAAAACCACTCACCTCATGGCCAGAAAGCAAAAGGGAGAAAGGAAGGGGTCAGAGCCCCAACTCCCTTAGAAGTTGTGCCCTCAAGGGCCTAAAGACCTCCCCCTGGGCCCCATCTCTTCGAGGTTCCACCATCACCCATTAGTACCACTCTGGGGACCAAACCTTGAACACATGGCTTATTATCAACACTCAAGATTCAAACTGTAGCAGGCAAAAGGGGATAATTTTAAAATATGTAATTCACTATCCAAACCCTAAAAACGTGTTCAGATTAGAAATAGTTTTATAATCAGTGTCTAGAACCATGAAATTTTCCAGCCAGAAGACCTTAGACATTAGAGCTTGTCTGTTCCACCACCTTATTTTACTGCTGAGAAGGTTGTAGACCACAGGAAATACTCAATTTTTCTAGGGTTGCGGGCACCATAGGGGCAGGAGCAGAACTAGAAGCAGATTTCTCTGGTGCATTCTAGGCTGTGCATGGCTGCATGTGGCTTCACACATCTGGAACTAGAAATTATATTTGCAACCCAGTTACACGAAACCTTTGTGTACCCCCATTTGATCCCCCCCCGACACTGTGGAGTATCACAAAATGTCCCAGGCCTGACGTTGAAAGAATGACTCTTTTTTATTTTTTTAGTGCTGGGGATTGAACCCAGGAAAAGCCTTAAGCATGCTAAGCACATGCTCTACGACTAAGGTACAGCCCCACGCAACCCATTTGGGATGTTTTGAGGGAGTGTTTATTTTGTTTTTATACTGAGAATTGAACCCAGGCCCTTATATACGCTGGGTAAGTGTTCTACCCCTGAGCCGCCCCCATCCCAACAATTCTATAAATGAAAGCAACAAAGCCACTGTCCTTGGGCCACATGGTCTGCTTTCTGGCCCTAAGGGAGGAGCGGAACTGAAATAATAAATCCTCTGGAGCAATCCTAGAAACAAGGACACCAGAGCGCTTTCTCATAAATTGTCTCTCCATTACACTCTGAGGATGTTCACAGTGGAGGACTCTAAATAAGATGAAGGAGAGGCTAATTCATTTTATAAACATTGCTTTAAATCTCTGTGTACCTGAACCACAAAATTAATTATGACTGTGATAAAATGGGAAAAAAAGAGTCATTTAAAGTTGTAATGAATATTATCAAAACCTACTTTCTTAACTAGTTTACTTTCCAAAAGATGAGTAGTTGATTCTGTGAATCTAAATCTCCTCATGCAAATCCATCTGATGGAAGACCACAATTAATCAAGTATTTGGCAGAACATATATTTGGCAGAACATATGTGTGACATTCTTATCATCAAAGAATGTCTCTTTATTCTTCTAAAACAAGAATAAGTCACCTAGTGGGGCCAACATTTGGAAAACCCACCCCCGAATAGAAATGTAAAATCGCAAAGACAAATAACCACTTCTCAACTCATTTGTGTGTGATAGAGCCTGTTGCAGACATATTTCAGCTGTTTCCTTTCTGGTGTGAACTTGAGGTCCTTAAAAAAGCCTGTTTCTTACAACCTCTCTGAATATGAAGACCAGAACCTCCACCTGATTACTGAAGGAGGCTGTTCTAAGAAGTTTCACATCTCAGCCCTCTTCATCTGAATAAGAGCCCACTTTGGTGAAAATTAAAATTCACTTATTGACATTGAATGCTTCTTTCTTTTTTTTTTTTTTTTTTTTTTTTTTTTTTTTTTTTTTTTTTTTTTTTTTTTTTTTTTTTTTTTTTTTTTTTTTTTTTTTTTTTTGCTCAAGGTCTTTTCTAAGTGGGACCATGAAGCCTATGGTAACTGACAAATCTAGTAGTGAATTAATTTCTGCTGACTGTAGACACACACAAGATCAAAGCGACATCCTAAGCATTCTGTAGAGCTTTGGGATGCCACAGGATAACAGCACTTATCAACAATCTATACACACAGACCTTACCACGGGGACTGCATAAATAATTAAGGGTGGGAGAGAGTGTCACAGTAACAACTAATATTTACTGCACACTTTCTGCATGCAGGGAGCTCTCATCCATTGTCTGATGATCCTCATGACCAACCTCTGAAACGAGGAGAATGATTATCACCTTTATTGGCAAGGTGGGGAAGTTGAAGCAGAGAAGTGAAATAATTTACCCCAGGGCATCAACTACCAGTTGAGAGAGTCAGAATTTGAATCCAGATTTTTCTGATTCAGACCCTGAATCATTACAATAGTTGCTCTCTTTCGGAGGGAAGGAGGAGGGAAAGACCCAGAATGAACAAATAATAGGGTCCCATGCCTGCTAGCTGATTTTTTCTGATCTGTCAAGAATGTTCCTTGGTTCTGTTCACTGTCCCTACCTGCTTATTCTCCCTGAAGACCGGTGTGGGTTTAGTTGATTCAGTATTTGCCTTTCATAATGTTCACTCATGGTTTTTTCCTTCCTCTCACCCCTACACCCCACTCTACTTTCTGGTTTGTATTTTTTTCAGTCCTCCTTTCACCAATGAGCACACATGGAGACTTGACCCTCAGTCTGACTGAATCCAGTTTCCTCCTTCAAGGTGAACGTTCAGCTCTCTGAAGACACAAGACCTTGACTTTCTGTGTGTCATGATGGTGGGGATTTTAGCTGCTCCTTTCCCCTGGGCAGGGGTCCCACGAAAGCTCCCTTAATACGGCCAGTTGTGGTTAGGGAGGAAGTGGGACATGTGCTGGCTTTATCCACTGACCATCACCATTTTCTTGGCAAAGCCAGACTTTTGGGCTGCTCACCTCTTGGAAGTATTCAAAAACTGTCTTAGAATTACCATAAAGTTGACTCTGAATATGTTTCCTTTAGCTTTCCTAACAATCCACATGCATATGACTCCCCAGCTGGATTTACCGGGCAGCTGATCTTTGTGTGCTACGTACGTCCTGAGCCACACCGTGCACGGCTGAGTTGGGAGTCAGGTCTGGTGCTCTTCCAGGGACCTGTGTTTCCTTGTGCTTTCCTTCCATTGAGAGAGGGGAGCGATGCTGGCTTCTCCTCCAGCCCCCGCCCGGGAACCAACAACTCCAGCTGGTGCTTTGGTGAAGAAGCAGTGACCTGCCCAGCAGTGGGGAGAATCTGAATGTGTTGGACTTTGAAGAAAACTTCTCTGGGCTTGCATTATCCTAGGGGATTTGCAAGGGTAATTTGGAAAACTTGTGACTTTGCCCTGAAAATTTGTGCTGTGGCTCCACTTGATGGTAATGATAATGATCATCTCATAATAATAACTATCATAATAATAATTATCACTTGCTAAGAAGCAGTTGTATTCCAAGCTTGTATTGCATGCTTCTTTCTTTTAGGAAGTACTGTAAGTTTACATATTATAAGTATACTCTGGAAATGATGGTGGGTCACCCTTCCAAGCCACATCTGGTTATGATGTTGCTACAGGAGCGAGTGCCTAGTGATGGCCCACACTCCATTTTTGTGCCCCTGTAGCAGGTAGGTCTATAGGTGTGCCTAACCTTTGGGACATTTGCTTTCTTTCTCTACCTCCCACCTCTGCTTTTCTCTGGGTGACTTCTCTTTGCAGTGGCAGCTCTGGAAGTGACTATCTTGGCCAGGTCAGGTCACATATCCATCTGGTCACCAGGCCCTGTGGCCAGGTACGTGTCACTCTCTCACCGGCCGGGCCTAGAGCTGGATCTAAAGGCAGAACTAGGTTCAGTCTCTCTCTGCAGAGACTGAGCGAGGGCTTCTGGGTCAGCAGGCTGCTGCCACCTAAGAAAGCAGAGTAGATGTTCGGAGGCAGAGCGCCCCACATCCTCTCCTCAGAGCCTCTTGGTTCCCACTTGCTTGGCTTCTGTTTCTCTTGTCACTACCATCTACAATAGCTCCCCTTTGTCCTCCGTGGTTTTGCTTCCTGAGGTTTCAGGTACCATCAACCACAGTCTAAAACCATTCAATGAAAATTCTAGAAATAAACAATTCATAAATTTTGAAAACTTTTATTACAGCATATTTTATAGTTCTATTTTATTATTAGTTATTGTTAATATCCTACGGTACTTTCTAAATTAAACTTGTTTATGGGTATATATGTACAGGACAACATAGTATGTACAGGGTTCAGGACGATCTGTGGTTTCAGGCATCTGCAGAGCATCCTGGAATTTATCCCTCATGGATAAAGAGCAACTACTGAAGTCTTTCTCCCTCTGCTTCCTCTACCTACTCTATTAACTCATGGCTTTTACTGGCTCCCGACTCTTCTTGCCTTCGTGACTTCTCCGTACTTTCTCCTTGGGGCTTTCTCTGCTTACTCCACTGCTTTATTTCTTCTCTAATATCTCACACTGCTGTTTCCTAAAAATGTCTAAATGGGTTTGTTAGCATCCAGTACTGAGCATCTGTGTTAAGCAGTGTGGTTATAGAAAGCCAATAGCTAGCCACCAGTCGGGCTACAAATTATTCCTTCAGGCTACAGATTATTGCTTGGGATAATCCAGCAGGATGTTGGAGTCACGTGTTTCAAGGCAAGGGACGTGTGTGGACGGTACAAATTTTGGCTACTTTGTTTAGAGAGTACAACAGTCAGTTTTGTGGTTGAAAGGACATGCTTTCTATATTTTTCCTAAAGGATGTATATCATATAAGCTTAAAATCACACTCACTGCGAGAAAGATCGTTGTAGAACAGAGACTGTGGTTTCTTTAAATTCTAGGTAGTACCACTATTGGGTGGTAACTGGGTGGAAATACTAGAAACCAACCTTCTCCATGACTAAAGGAAAATGGGTTTGATTTAAAAAAAAAGATAAAGGGACTTAAGAAGGACTAAATGTTTTCTGGAACAATGAGGGCAGAGACGTTTTCTGGAAAATAAAGGTTTAAAAAGACATTGCTCAGCTATTCCACATATACTGGAAGTGCAGAGCATGGTGGTGGGATTTCAAGGGTAACAAGAAATAATCTTATTAACCACAGACAGAAGCACTTAGGTAAGTTTCTAGAAGCTTCTAAGAGCATGTTCTTACATAGGGCTATGCAATAAAATCCTCATGACTTCAATGTACTCAGGGAACTAACATTTAGGAGAGTCGTAATTTTAGTTCTAATAGTATAACAGAAATGGGAAGTCAGACACCTCTTTAAGTAATGTAATTAATCAAATGGCCTTCATTTAATCTATATTCTGTCTTCCTTCCTCCCCAGGTAAGGTGAGGCTGTCATAGAATTTAAGGAGGCCCTCACTCCCAGGATCCAACTGTATTCTCGCCGAAGCCTCGGCACAAGGGCCTCTTTAAATGCTGCAGCTGGGCTCCTCAGCCCTCTCGGTAGTTCTGGTCCTCTTCAGTGGAAGCAAGGTGGTTTCATTTTCCTAAAAACAAAACTTTTTAATGATTTCCTTCTCTTTTTGACCTGGATTGATGGATTTAAACTAAAAATGAAGAACTTCATCTGTATATTTGTAAGACAGAAAGGTGAAAATAAAAAAAAAATCTTGATTTCACATGAACTTACTGGAAAAAAAAATTCCTGGGGAATATCAAATCTTGGCTGGATTTGTCCCCAGGGCTGCCAAGTGGCTACCTCTGCTCCAAGCACTTCCGCATTGACAATCTGTCCTCTATAGTCCGAGCACTCTCTAGACATCTCGTGTTCATGTGTCTTATTAATAAGTGGCTGCAAGCTTTCCAATTTTCCCCTCTAATAGGCTTGCGGAGTTTTGTTATTTATCACGTTATGAGTTCAGTTCTTCTAGAATTTTATATTACTCGTTCAACGCCTTCAGGTAAATTGAAGGATCACCTGAGTAACTCGACACTGATGAGGAAGGCTTTGAGGCAACTGCCAGGCTAGACAAGACCAGAATGTTCTCTGAAAACCTGGGTTAATTGTTTTCAGGCTATTTGACATGACCAGAGTGTGCACTGCTTTCCTTCCAGCACTGAGAAAAAGTCCTGCGAACAAGTATTTCCCCAGAAAGCAGTCAGGCTAATTATCACACATTTTCTCACTCTCTGAACGGCGCCATAGTCATTCATTTATTTACTCATTCTTCCGCTTCCTAGCAGGCCGTACCTTCTGGGTTCAGCGTCCCTCAGAATGATAAGTGCAGCATTTCCTTTAATTTTGTTAGAAATATCCCAGGCTTCTTACCCTACTAGAAGCAGCTATGTCCATTCAGGAAGATTCTTGCACAAATACTTTTCCTGGCAGAAAATCCTTAGAAACTTCACTTGGGAGTGTCAGTTTTCAGATTGTATTGAAAAAAATGGCTGCTTTTTGATGAATGGTTGTACATCATAAAAAGATTAGCTGTTGGTACTGAAACCCAGCTAGAGGGTGTTGTGAAGAAACGAGCACTTTCCTCATTGTGGGTTCCTCATGCCCTGGGCTGTGTTTCAGGTTGTTGGTTGGTTGGTTTCAGTTAGAGAGAAGCTGGAGATGTCATCCAGGGGGCTGCTGGGCTGGTCAGGCTGGTCTCCTTGGGGAAGTGAGTCCCCAGTCTGGTTCTGGGCTTCTCAGGGCAAGAAATAATTTGTTAGGGTGCCTGGAGGTGTTGGCTTAGGACTAGCTCTTGCTTAACTCAACCACAAGAAACTGACATGAGAATCATAAATTCAGCCCATTCAGATTTAGTGCAAGTTATACCAGCCAAAAGAATGTGTATAATGCTGGCGGGTGCTGACAACTGTGCGCAAGAGCCTCCTACATCCACCTCCACTGAGGGGAGGTACATCTCCATTGCAGGGAGGTGCAGCTAACAGTTTTGCCCCCCACCCCGCAATGATATCGGGAGAAATCGATAATCTCTGGATCTGACTCTCTTTCTAAGAGCTCCCCTACTGATCATCAGACCTGGAAGATTCTTTCTTGAAATTGGGACACTTCATACACCCACTGCGATTAAGCAGGGCCCCATTTGGTGACATGATAGTGCCTTCTAGGAATGTGTGCTCTTCATCCTGCAGGACTGAGGTTCTTAAATGTCTCTAACCCCCATATACACTGACGACCCCATCAGAATATATCATTTCTGCAGACACTAGATTGCATCTGGGGCACTATGTTAGTTTCCACATCACAGGGAGACTTTGTTGAGGGTCTGAGTGGGCCTTGCAGATGCTTCCATGAAGGAACAATTTTAACTGCTATACAAAAGAGAAAAGCGCAATCAGTACACCTGTGAAACCAAAGCAAAATGAAGGTCTGCTTTCCCTGCCTCTGCTGAACTTCAACCTGCTGTAGGTATAACAACAAATAAACGTTACATAGAGGCCTCAAGATCTGGATGCACTGCCCCCAACAAACACAGGCACAGAGTGTGTCCACACCCACACTCCAAAATATGAAAAAGTAATCGAATCAGTGAAAACAGAGTCTCGTACTAAAAACAATTAAAGGTACATATAATCTTTGCCTATGTTCTCACAAGTTTGTACAGTACAAAGTTCTAAAACTCTCAGTTTAGTTCAAATATTTATATTTTTAAAAACTATCTGATGGAAAGACAGATGATGTTTCATTTGTGTTTTAAGTAATGTGCTACAAATGCCTATCGATGCCAGGCTGTGTGGGTCGGTTTTGATTCTTAAAACTCTTATGACAGGCGGAGATGATTGATAACAAGACCAACTTGAGTTCTTTCCCTGCAGCCTACCTTCATCCCCTCTCCCTACAAGTATGTCAGCTTTCTTTCACTAGCATGAAGATTCAAAGGGAGAGGAAGAGGGAGGGAGAGGAGGAGGGGGAGAGGGAGAGATACTGGCTAGTCATAATGCTCTCCACACTGGAAAACCACCATTGGAGGAGGCCAGGAAATGACCACTTTCAGCCTCCTGTGGTACATGAAGTATAAACCATACAAAGTGTCATGTGAAACCAGGGACCAGGAACATTCATACATTTCAGGAAAATCCACCCCCCCAACAGTTGTTGATTTTTGTTCTATGTGAATCAACTTCCTGTATTTTCCTACGGAGCATCGCTAGTTCCTGCCGGAAGGAAATGAGATTCAATCCTCTGGGGGGGAGCGACTCTCTCTGCAGCCTGGAGACCTTCCTGGAAACCCTGCTCATTTCCTGCAGGTTTATTTAAGCCATGAAAGCTGCACAAAGATAAGACCCATGACGTTTGCCTTGTTACCAAAAAGCTATCCACTTACTGTCTAGACAAACAGCGAAGGGACAGCAGCATGAACACAAGTCTTCTTTCATTTCACCTTCTCCTTGGGTAAGGGCTGCTTAGAAGTTATTCGAAGATCTAAAAAGTAGCTGGAAGGTCAGGGTTTGTGGCTATGTGTAGCTCCTGCTTTGTGCCAGAAAAGCAAGTTGCACCTGTTTCCTTAGGTGGGAGAGCAGAACAGAAATGACTGGATGGAATGGCCCCCTGCCCATACTGTTCCAAAGAACAGCTTCAACGTCCAGATACTTTGAAATCTTTTTTTTTTTTTAATCAGAGCTAGTAGAAAACACAGCATCTGAAGTCATAGAATGCTTCATATATCTGGATTGGCTTGATATGTCAATCTCTGGTGTATTTGGAGATATTAACCTTATATAAACTGAAATTGTTCATAAGATAAGCCAGCACTCTGTAAATCACAATTTCCTTTTCCTCTCTTTCTTTCTCTTTATGGTGCTGGGGATTAAGCCCAGGGTGTTACACATGCTAGGCAAGTACTCTATCATTGAGCTCCGAACCTAGTCCTCTATAAAATCCAACTTCATAGGAATATTTCTTTGTGGCCATGTGTATTTGTCATTGTGCTGTTGGTCTCAATCAGTGGTAGCAATCTGAGACAGGCCATTGCAGGTCCAGCTCAATAACTCCGGGGAAGTTATTTAACACCCTTGTCTCTTAATTTCCTCAGATATAAAATAAGCATAATTATATTACTTACCTCCTAGGGTGCTTCCCTATTTATTAATCTAACAAGTATTTTGTATGTCCCAAAGTTCCAGATTGGGATTACAGTGTGGAGGGATCCTGAATGTGTGTCCCAGACCTCTTCATTATTTTGGCCGAGGAAGAAAAATGAACAATAAACCTGAAACAAGTAATTTTGCTTGATGTCAAGTGCTACAAAGGAAAACAACAGAGTTTAATGGAAGACCTTCCTGAGATAAAAAGATATTTACATTGAAGGATGGAAGAAGAAGGGTGTCACAGGTTGAGGAAAGAGCATGTGCAAAGGCCCTGATGTGTGATGGCCTCTGAAGGCTGACGGGCCTGGGCGGGGGCTGAGTGGCCACAGGAAGGCAACGCGGGCTGGCAGAGAAAACGGGCAACACTGTGTGCGAGTCCAGGTGGTGCTGGCTTGTCAGCCAAGGGCAGCCCTTGAAGTTTTCCTGAGCACAGTGGGAAGCCATTAGAAGACTAACAGTGAGGGAGACTTGACCACATTTACTTCTTCTAAAGAGCTGCTTAGCTACTGTGTGGAGAAGGCCTAGGAAAGGAGTGGGAGCCAAGGCTTTCTTGTAAGAATTAAACGAGAGTAAAGTCGACCATTTTGCACAATACCTGACAATAATCACCTAGTTCATGTCAGTGATTTTTATTAAGATGTTACCAAAAATAATATTTTGGTTTGGGCTGGGGACATAGCTCAGTGGTACAGCATTTGTCTAGTATGCATGAAGCTTTGGGTTCACTCCCTGGCCAGCAAAACAAAAACACAAACTCTCAATAACATTCAAGTTCGGTGCCATAATCCAGTGGTATAAATTCAACATATGTACCTGAAATCATATGTCTTCTCTGCTTTTGATCACTACATTACCAGAAAAAAATTAGATCAGGAGACTGGGAAGTAAGTTTCCAGGCTTAGGTAGGATTCAAAGCTAGTTTGGACTCTTTCATTGTTATCTTACTATTGTCTCATAATTAGATACATGTGTTACCTACAAACTCCTGCTGAGTGAGTTTGTGAAATATTTTCCATGAATTAGTGTATCCATCTACAAAACAAGGCACTTCTTGGATATATTTAATTTTCCAGAAATCACAATACTCTTGTGAGATTTGCTTTTGACCCAAACAAAAGTAACATAGGGAGAAGCTGTGTTCAGGAAGCTACCGTATGTACTAATCCTCCAGCTTTAGGAAAGGATCTTTATAGAGAAAACTGAAGGACACAGACTCAATCCCCTTGTTCTCTGGTCAGTTTTTAGCACTTCATGGTCTCTCCTCAACCTCTAGGCCAGTGATGGCAAATCTTTTAGAGCTTTCAATGATAACAAATAGCCGGCTGCAGCACTCGTGCCGTAGTTTCACCACTACTGCTCTAGGCAGTAAGGTAGCACTATCTTTCTGTGTCACCAGTGGGGAAACTGAGGCAAGCAGGTCCACATCTTCTCTAGACCAAAGAGAAAGCACAGTACAGGGACTGGAAGTATACTTCAATGGGAGAGCACTTGCCTAGCAATTGTGAGGCCCTGGGTTCAATCCCTAATAACACACACACACACACACACACACACACACACACACACACACACACACAGCAAATGGCAAGTCCAGGAATCAAAATGCAGAGGAAATTGGCAAAGGTACTTTCAAACCTCTCTAGGCCTCAGGTTTCCTATCTATTGAATAGCTGTAATAATTATTCTGCCTTTAAGGCTGCTGAGAGTACCAAGAGACTCCATTAAAGTGCCTTGCACACTAGGAACTGGACAACTGTTTTCTGCTGAGGTTGTCAGGAGCTGAAGATCAAACTACCCGCTCTCCTTTAGTTGACCCTCTTAATTCCGAATTAAAAAAAGGATAATTCTGGTATTCCAGGTGAAACCGCTTTGGATACCAGAAAATGTTAGTGCAGCGACATCTGACGTGTTCTTTGTGACCCTGACTTGACCCTGGAGCCCGGAGGAGACCTGGAAGAAAGCCCCGCCCCCTCCCGCCCTAGCTCCAGCTGTCCAGTATCCCAGGAGTTCTCTTTTAAAGTCACAGAGGGGCAGCTCTGTACGAGGTGGTCTCCAAATCCTGCTTGAAATTACAGTTGTAACCTGGGAGTCTGATAAGCCAAGGGGTCTGGGGTTTCAATTCCCTCCGTCCTCTGCTTTTCTAATTATCTTTGTAATGCTCTAATGCTAAATAATGATGCTGCTAATGCACGCTGCATTTCGCGCACAGGTGCCAGCTGTTACCTCGCCGGGCAGCTGACCGCGCTGCGCACACTTGGGCGCGTTCGCGGGCCCCAGCTCCTGCCCACACAAACAAAACAAAGAAAGCCGGCTTCCTCCCCACTCACCCGCCCCTCCCTCTCGCCTTCAGGAGGCCTGCTCCCTCCCTCCCCGGGCTGCTCTCCTCCTCCGCCCTCCTCACCCTTCCCCTAACTGCCCTCCCTCCCACCGGTGGTTTCTTCCTGCAACAGAAATCCAGGAAACCACCCTCCCACATTTCCTCTACCCACAATTTTCTCCCGGTCCTGAGTCACACACATTTCAGCCTGATTTGGAGTTCCCTTTTCACTGCCCCAACTCTCATTCATTTCTGAGGCGAAGGCTTGCCAGATAAGGTTGCTTATTTTTGAATCTGGTAATTGAACCTTCATCATTAAATAAAAAAGGCATATTGAAGACAAATGGCCAAAGAACAAATGTGAGGCTGTTGGCGACACACACACACACACACACACACACACACACACGCACGCAAAGATCCTTTACATGTTCCTCAATAGAGCAGCCTTCAGCAGACAATATCTGCAGGATGAGTCGGTTTTTTGCTAACTTTAATTTCGTAATTCATTGTTTCTGTGGTGCTGGTTATAGCAGCTAAAAGGGCGTAACAGCAGCCAATTTAGCACACAAACAAATTTAAATGTGAACCGAGGGGTTTGCCCACCTTATGATGAGTGGTTGACTTGTGGCCAAAAAACAAAACAAAAAGAAAAACACGAGGCCGGTGGCTGGAGGTCGGGGGACAAGATTTGCAGTTTCCAAACAGGGCGGAGGCGCCTTTCACGCTGACAGCACGGGTACTGCAGGGGTCACAGCACATCTGCTCCGCAGTGGAGACAAAGGGCAAGGTGGGGCCGGGCGGCCTGCGCGGGCTCTGGCGGGCCGGGGGCCGTGCGCGCCGAGCCGGGCGCGGCTGGCGCAGCGTTTAACCTTGACTTCTCCCTCCTGGCTTCTGGCACCGGCGGAAAGCCAGTCCAGATGGGCGGCCCGAGTGCGACGACGTCCCCTCCCGCCCTGGCACAGATGTCGCACGCTGCCCCCGGGGCCCCGCCACGCCGCCCGTGAAGGCCGCGGAGCCCCGCGCCCGGGGGTGGCAGACGCAGCCCGGCCGGCCGCCTCGAGTGTCCCTGGCGTCGCCTTCCCCGGCCTGGCCCACCGGGACCGCGCGCCCGGGCCAGCTCGGGGTGATCCTGCGGGAGGCTCCGGAACAATGGCGAGCCTGAGCTCCGCAGGCTGGGAGACGTCGTTCCCCGGGCAGTGCGGGGACCTGGCCGGGCGGGGACGTCCGAGACTCGGGAGACCCGCGCTCCTGGACAACGGCGTCGCCCGCGCCGTGCTGTCCGTGGAGACAGACTTTGCAGTGCAGGCCGGAGGCGGCTCGAGGGATCCATAGTTTATGGTGTTCTTACCAGTCCGGTTTGGGATTTCACAAACGTCTTGTGTTTCCTTCCCATTTGTTGCTTCTGTCTGTCCTTTTAGAGAAAACTCTTACCTTCTCTAAGACAGAAGCAGTAACCATCCTGAATTACTGTGATTAAGAAACATAAAGAATGGAGTCTTACCCGAGGTACTGATACTGGGGGTGAGGGGAACGCAGGTCGGGGAGGGGACTGAAGGAGAAGTTGCTTGGTGTCTGTGGACCTTGGACTGACTTTATATAGACTATGCAGGAAAAAAAAAAGTCTATTCCCATAGAGCCGAAGTGCCGAGAGGCAGAGAGAACAATATTCCCCACCATTACCACGAATCATTTTCCTCACTTATAAATAAGCCCTTTTTGTTTGTTTGTTTTGTTTTGTTTTCACTGGAGGCTGGAAAAAAATGCTAAGTTGTTTGGCCAGAAGGGAAGGGGTTAATTGCACCTCTCTGGAGCAACTGATCTCAGCCTGCCTGGGAGGGGCCTGCAGTGCCCCGAGCCTGACTTAGGTGCTTCTCTTTTAGGATCCTTTGCGGGACCCTTGGGCCGAGGTGCTCCTGTCTTGAACATGTCCTAATTGCTTTAGGGACTGAGGAAAACTTTATAGAGTTTATCAAGTTTTGGTGGAATAAATGAGTAAGTGATACGCACAACAGAGGGCCTGAAACTAACTGGAGAGAAGTGCTCTCATTCTCGCTCTCCCTCTCTCTGTCTCCCCCCCCTTCTTTATTATTGAAAAGAAACTTATTCTAGACTTTTTCCTTTTCTGTTTGGACTCAGTGTTGCTGCAGGGAACCAGCTAGCTAGCACTGTTGTTCCAAGTGCTTGCTGTGGTTGTCACTGCAGCAGAAACCAGTAAAGACTTGAATACGAAGAGGTTTGAAATGATCAGCCCCACTCTGGACGCCACAAGCTGCAAGAGTCGGGAGGCCACTTGCCAAGGACTAACACATTCCTCCTGCTTAGGGGACAGGCCTGAGAAGAGCCACGAGCTCCAGCGCCTGCAGCCCCTACACAGATGACTGGGTCATTTTGTGGTTTACAAATGACCAAGCCAGGTTGACATCCCAGTCGTTGTGGTTACAGGCAACTGTGATTAGTCACACGGTTAGTGACCCAGTTATGGCACACCCTCTTTTAAAAGGATATCTTTCAACATCCTGGTAGGTTGATTTCAGAAGTGGTCCAGAATACAAGGAAAAGACAAACTAAATGGAGTGGGGGTTGCAACCTGGGGTGCAGATTCGTGTACATCAGGAGTTTGGTTGGCAGAGGGGGCGCGAACCTGGGTGTGACTGCTGAGCAAGGAGAATGTCACCAGACTTTGACTGGAGATCACTTAGCCAGGTCAGGGATAGCCTGGGGGTGGGGGGCTGAAAGGGAATCTGGGAGGGGAAAGAGGCTTCTGGCTGCTTTGACTTGGCCTGTATTTGTGGCCATTGGTAAAATGAAAGTGGGGAGTGAGGAAGGCAGGAAGGGGAAGAAGTACCCTAAATATGGAGGCTTGTGTGGGTTTTTAACTTTTTAAAAATAGCATTTCTTTTACCACAATGGCACAGGAACTTGTAAACATGAATCACCAGCAATAGTAAACAAATTAGTCTAAGTTCTTTTATCTGAAAAGTAAGTACTGTAGAGGAAATGTCTCTCTGTGCCTCTGTGTCTTACACACAGAAAATGCAAAACAAAAAAATCCCCCTCTTCTTAAAGCCTTCTTTACTGGTGAGTGTCCAGGAACAAATAGTCTTTCATATGAATGGTCTCCAAAAGTTCACAGGCAAAAAGTGTCCAACGTCTGGTTACCCACAATACAGTCTCTGCTGCATAGTGGAGCTTTTCTGTCCTGAATTTGTGATCTGCTATCAGAGTCCTTTAATTTCTCGGAACAGAAGGCTCTTTGGGAGAAGAAAGGATGGGGGGGCAATGTTGGGTTTTTTTTTTTTTCCTCCCCTTCCTTTTGCTGTTTTCTTCCAGTCAGCAAGTAGTGCCTGAACCCTTCTGATCTTACTGAGGTGAGGGCCCTGGAAGGGGGAAAGGAGATTCCCCTGCTGGGTGGGGCAGCTGGACCGACCCCACCTGGGGCTGTTCACAGAAAGGAGACACCCCACTCCTGACGCCCTTTATCTCCTTTGGAGATTTCCCTTTCACAGCACATTTAAAATGATTTTCAGTGATGATGTCTTTTTAAAGCCATAGGTTTCCTTTAACCACCTGGGGTCTACAGATATTCCCAATGTTCGAAATGTAGTATCCGGTGAAATGAAAGGAAAGGGGTGGTGATTAGTGGGAAGGTGGACTACCATTTTGAAAGCTGCAAAAAAATCATGATTTGTAATTAAGTTTATTTGGATACTTTTTTCTCCATTTCAAGGACTTCAATTTGAGACAATGTGACCAGCCAGAATAAATCCAGGTGATTTCCTGGTGCCCAGGTTAGAGAGAGGCCAAGACCCCCCAAGGCTGTGGGGCTCCTGTTCCAGTGGGGCAGGGCTAAAATGTAATTATTTGTTGTTTTTTGTGGGGGCAGGATGGGGGGGTTAGAACTCTGGGCCTTGTGCGTGCCTAGCAAGCGCTCTACCACTGAGCTAAATCCTCAACACCAAAAGCAATTATTTATTTATTTATGTATTTCTTTTTGTGGTGCTAGGGATGAATCCCAGGACCTCATGCATACCAGGCAATTGCCCTACTACTGAGCTACTTCCTTAGTCAAGAAACCAGTTTTAAAATAACTTTTGGAAAAGGATTTGTACTTTGAAGATCATAAAACAGGACAGAGAGAAGGCCTCTCTGAGGAGCTGGTTTTTGAGCTAAGACCTAAAACAAAAGAGAGACAAGAAGAAGGCACCACCTGGGAGAAGGGGTGGGCGGGGGAGCCTCAGGGAGGCCTAAGGCCAGGATTGGCCATTTGAGTTGCACAGAAAGAATGAAACCCTGTGTCACCGGTTTGGGGAGAAATAGGGAAGAGAGGACGCTCAGTGTTCCTTCACTTTCTGATTCTTTTCTGCCCACTGGTGTTGGTGGCAATTCGCACAACTCCAGGTGCTGCCTTGACTATGGGCTGCCTGCAGCCAGTGCCTGCCCTGCGGTGCTCCACTAGAAGCCACGAGAGGGCTGCAAGGTCAGCGCCTGAGCCTTTCATCTGTAGGCCTCCTATGCTCGGACTTTAAACTCAGCCCTATTTATTGAAAGCAGGAGGTGCAGCAGAGCCAAAGAATGGTGTCCAAGGTGGGGCAGAGGAGCTGTGGGGCTGGTAGGGGGTGGGGCACTGGTTTAGACCTGGGCGTGGCCTTCATTCTCCTCTTCCTTCTACCCTTCATGTACTCCTCTGTGTCTCAGAGGCCTGGCATTCAGCCCTGTAAATCTGCTTCAGACTTCTTCCAGGAGGCCTGGGATGTGCGTCCCTCACCATCTCTGGCCATCTTGTCTGTCCCAGCATGCAAGGAATGAGTTGGCAGATTTGTTCTTCTGTCCCAAAAAACACCAAGTTGCCTTCAGTCCCTGAGAGAAAAAGAGAAGTTCATCTCTTTCTTTCTTGATTTTTTTTCTTCCTAAACTTAGATTCTTGGCGGGCAGGTGTTTTTGAGTCCTTGAGAAGAATATGGGGAATAGGAAGAAATGAAAAATATTAAAGGGGGCAGCAGGAAGGAAAGGAACTAGGGACTGGACTGGTGATGGGGGCTGTCTCTGCATTTATCCCAAGGTCCCTGAATTGAGGAAAGAATATTGTTTTCATTTGAAAGTAAACTCCTGTGCCCTTAGGATTCACTTATTCTGTCCTTCTTTTTGTGGAGTATGGTGGACAGCCCCCAGCTGTGTGCTTTAGGGGAGTCCTCCAGTGGGGTCTCTGAACTGGCTGCCCTGGCCACATCCAGTTTTCTTCAGAGTCTCTGCCTCCTCCTTGGCTGCAAATTACTTTTTTAAAAGGGGTCCTGGGAAGTTGATTATGAGTTGATCTCCACTGTGGCACTGCCTGCTCTCATGACTCCATGGCCTGCTGAAAAACACCCAGAACAGTAACTTTGAAGCTGCCATTCCAGCAAGGAAGGGGAGATGACTTAAGAGACACCTCCCTTGCTCAGGATGCCCAGATAGGGGCAGTGACAGCCAAAGCAGGGGCTGGGTGACACGGCCGGCCAGGAGCTTTGTATCCCAGGCACTCCAACTCCCTCCCTTTCCTCAGCTTACCTCATCAGAAGAGGGGGACAAGTCTTTCTACCTTTTTCGTCCTCGATAATCTTCCAGTGTAGAGAGACTTCTGCTTTGTTATATCAAGATATCTAAAGTCACAGGAAATGATCTCACAAGATCCAGCTCTGGCTTCTGTGATTGGATTCTAACTCTGCCATTGACGGCCCATAAAACCTTGGTAAATTGTCTTGTCTGGTTTTTCAGATGCCCAGTCAGCTCTGTTGAGAAATGAGAATGATTATCTCACGTCTCCTAGACTTGCTTGCGAAGTAAATGAGATCACCGAGTTACTCCTAGGCCAGCACTGGTTCTTGCAGAGCAGCTTCTCCTTGAATGTGCTCCTCCCTTGGCCTCCAGCCTCCTTCTTCCTAATCTTCTTGACTTCCTCCCTTTTCCTCTTCTCCCCTCTCCATGTTTTGGAGGGCCTCTAGCTCTGTCTTCTTCCATCAAGCTTTCCTTCCATCTTCTCTGTTCCGGTTGATGGAAGTAAAGGGTTTCTTGCTGGTCCTGTGCTTGGCTTACCCTGTAGAATCTTCCTCAACCATCCTGTAGCTGTCCACAGTAGATGGGTCACCTCCATGTCTCCAACCCTTCCATCTCTGTGGCTGGCATCCTGTGACTGTCAGTTCCATTTTGCCTTCCTGTGCCATCCAAAACCAAATCTACCTAAAAGCCAAATTTCTCACCTTTCCTCTCAGTCACAAATCTTTTCCCAACTTCCAAAAGTGTGGCTCCATTCTTGAAACCATGCTGGTTTCTCCCAGATATTCTCCTTCACAGCCCTTGTCCCTATCTACTGAGACTTTGCACTTAAAGCAACTTGGTTTGCGTTGTCTCCCTCTTACAAGTATTTTTCTTCCTGAGATTTTCATGCACACCAAGTTCCTGAACACCTTGTGGCTATGACGTGCTAGATGCTACCTACCTGTCCCCCACACTCCAAGCACTTCACCTGAAGGTGCTGCAGGAGACTGACTGGCCACCACAGGCAGCCTGGGAGAGAGGAAACATGCTGATCTAAGCCTTGCTGCTTGGGAACTCGGTTTCCTCCTCACAATGGCATATTTTGCATATGCACACCAGAGGTATTTTGGCTTAGATCTACCACAGGTTCCTGTTAAGAGGAAAGGCTTGTGACAAGAACTGTCAGAGTGATCTCCAGGGAGGGCTGGAAAGGTCTTGGGCAAGGACTAACCCTAAGGATAAGAGTCAGTGGTAATAAGAGTACTGGTTGAAATGTGATCAGGTGGAGAAATTTTCCTTATGCTAATAATAATAGCAAAAATAAATATTATTATCGATGTTGTTTCCTGGCTTCGTCTCACACCTTCCCTTTCAGACTTGTTCCAGACCTTTTTGGAGTGTAAGCTGCAATGAAAATGAAAAGAAGTGGTTCACTGAAATAGCTCTGTGTTGTTAGGAGTAATGCTTTGATGCATGGATATATTTACCCTTCCCAAGCATGCACTGTGGGCTCAGTGTCAGGGATATAACTGAGCAATGCCCCAGTGCATGCGAACTGTGAATATCAACAAGTAATTCCAATGAAGGTCTGCAGGGGATATGATCATGTACAGAAGGTCACAGGACCACATGCTACAGGTACTTAACCTTAATCCTGAAGAATCAGGTAAGGCCTTGTGGAGGACAAGAATTGAAGTTGAGATGTGGGAAAGGAGTAGGAATCTGCCAGGTAGAGGAAGAGGTCCACGCTGAGAGGCGTGGGGCACACAGAAGTCCTTCCGGCGTAGAAACAGGACATTTTTGAGGAACTGAAAGAGAGTTGGTCTGAGCAGGGTGTAGGCAGGATGCTGTGAGGCAGGACCGGAGAGGGTACAATGAGCAGGGCCCTGCAGACCAGGCACAAGAGTTCTGATTTTACCCTAAAAGGCAAAGGAAAGCCATGGTGTGGGGGTTGTTAAATGCCGTGTGTGTGTCTATGTGTGTGTGTGCGCATGTGTATGTACGTGTGCACTAGTTAGACCTGACTATCGGACGGCCATTGGAGAGAAGCGAGACTGAAGCAGGGACGCCAATGAGCAGGCTGTTGTACTTTCCAGATGAGGGGTGATGGAGACTGGGCTACTGCAGGGCAGGGGCACGCAGAGGAGTGATGGATTGGGGCAGTATCGAGAGGACTTGTAATAGACTGGACAAAGAGGTGAAGAAGAGAGGACAGCACTCGCTCCCTAATTTAAACAACTGGGAGGGGATCACTGAGATTTAGAGGCTGGAAATATTAGAGCCATGGAGGGGAGGGAGTGGATTTGCTTTTCTGTGTGTTAAGTTTGAGGTGGTTCCTGAGAGACATAAAAGTAGATTTGAATCTGGAGACTCTGGTCATCATTGGCAAACCCAGACATAGATTTGACAAAGTGATTCCTATATGTTGTGTTCATTTCTTCTGGAGTCTGAGATCTTCAATTGCAAAGAAAAAAATTCACTCAGATGTGATATTATGTGAATACAGAGGACTTCCCAAGCAGCATTGCTCATAGGGAACAGCTTTTGTGGGTAACAGCGCAAAGTGGCCACTTGTTATTTCCTTTCTGCCCCACCCCTTGTAGAGCATTCTTTTCTGCTTCTTCATGGATCCTCCACTCTCTATAATTTTGCTGTCTCTAGAACTGATTCATGTTTACCTCCAACAGACCTGATGAACATGAGTTGAAAAGGTTGCTATGGGCTTTATCACAATGTATACACCTCTTTATTCAAATTTTTTCAGAAAGGATCTGATTGGTCAGTGAGAAATTAATAGCACGGTGGCTTTGGGTCAAGTGACCATCTTTGGTCAAAGAAGTGAAAGCAGTGTTTTTGTGTGTGATTCTGTATAAGTAGTGTGGGCTAATGTAGAGTACAGAACTTTTAGTAGGACAGAATATTATTTATTTACTTGTTTAACTAACAAATGTTGATTAAACTGCCACTGTGTGTTTCACATAGCAGGAGCAAAGAGCTTGATCATATAAAACTGAGTGTAAACGTCTCCTTCACTGGTAAAATCTTGGGAAATTTTCATATACTGTTTCTAGGAGCTTCGGTTTCCTACTTGGTAGAAATCAGTGTCAAGTCTCCTTTGCTGAGAGAGAATTAAATGAGATAGCTCTGTGAGATGCCCAACAGATGGTAGGCAGCACTTGGTGACTGCTCCTTTTCTCCTGTTACTTCTCCTTTCTGCTTGCTCAAATTACTGTTTTCTCAGAAAACAGGAAATACACCCAAGTCACTTTTTTGATAGTGCTCCTAATGAATGAATATTGACAAATGTTTATGGAATGATCCTGTGCTTATTCTATTAAAAAGTAGTTGCAATCATTCAGTAATATTTTTGAAAGTTGAGATGAAGAAAAGACATTTACCTCTATAATTCTGCTATCTAGATAGAGATAATAAACCATTTGATTTTTTAAGCTATTTTTTCTAGGTATTTTTGGTTTACACCAATAATGATAAAGACACAGTGTTAGCCAGATGTGGTGGTGCACACCTGTAATCCCAGCCCTCAGGAGGCTGAGGCAAGTGGATTGGCATGAGTTTGAGGCCAGCCCGAGCTACATAGTGAGGTCAAGTCCAGCTTGGACTGCATAGTGAGACTCTGTCTCAAAAAACTAATTAAAAAAAAATACAGTAAGACATTGTAAGACATTGAAAACTAATTTGCAGAATGAAAGATATATATTTTAAAAGCATTTGACTTTCATATATCTAAAATATTGGTTAGCATCCTATTCCTGATTTCTTCAGTTATGTCCAGAACATCTTGGCTGGGGCAGTGTTCATTCAGTGGGAACCGTATTGGGATCTACCAAACTACAAGTATTTTCCAGTCAACGTTTTATGGCCATTCAACACTTTGATATGTTAGCTTTAATGCACGGCTGAGGAGGTTGAACCATAGGTTTCACTGCCAATTAGTCTCACTACCACAGCCACAGATTTTACCCCAATCTTCATTTCCACCTTGCAAGTAAGTAGCAAGGGTCACAAGAGAACATGAAGATTTCACTGCAAATCCATTATCATCACCAGACAGTCAACTCAGTGGCTTCATCTTTGAATCTAGGTGAAGAGTGGTGATGAAGGGAGGAGCTTGATTAGAATATTTAATGACTGAACAATTATTGAATTCTAGAATACAAGTTCTAGATCTGGCTAGAACAAAAATAGTCTAGAGCTAGCTGTTTTCAAGGATGTTGCATGTAAAAATGTCTCCAGATTCAAGAGAAATAGGGATAAACAGCTCTAAATAGTGATGAAAACTAGAAAAATCCTTCATCAGGGATATCTTCCTTTAAATTAATACCACTCAGCTGGTTGAAGTTAGTCATTCCGAGAAAAGTAAATTGTAGCTACCAATTTGTCATGATTTCACTGAGTCTCGGAGAAGATCTAGGAAAGTGCTTGTGAGAGGTTGGAGAAATTTGGAAATATGCTCACTGTCTTAGTCCATTCAGGCTGCTATAGCAGAATATCATAGGCTGGGGCTTACCAACAATAAAAGTTTATTGCTCACAGTTCTGGAGGTTGGAAAGTCTAAGAAAGACCAAAGAAGACAGATTTGGTGTCTAGTGAAGCTCTGCTTCCCGGTTCATAGATGGTGCCTTCTAGCCGAGTTATCACACAGCACAAGGGGTGAAGGGGCTATTTCAGGCTCCTTTATAAAGATACTAACCCCATTCAGGAATGCTTTGCCTTCATGACATAATAACCACCCAAAGGGGCCTTCTTAATGCTATCACCCTAAGAGTTAAGGTTTTGACATATGAATTTCAGAGGGAAAACAACATCAGACCGTAGCACCCATTAGCTCATTTATCTAGGATCGTCATAAACTAGACACAATTTTTAAAAAATTCTGTTAAAGAAAAATGCATGATGGTAATGGGGAAATTTCTGCAGTGACACCAGATATCACTGAGCATCTGAGGTGAGCATTACCAGTCTTAGTTGTGCCACTGCTTTCTGTGCACTAGTGCTTTCTTTGTGGGATGATTGCACATGCACCCAGCATTCCTACAGTCCCATGGAGAAGATGCAAGGCTGTTAAATACATTTGTGGATCCAGGTGGCAGGAGTTTGCGCCACATAGATATTACTCTTCAACCTATCTCAGTGAAAGCCCGAAGTCGGGGGGGGGTCTTAGTTCTTTCACATAGTGGCTATTTGTCAACACTCACACATCAACCATCCTGGCTTAACTGCACACCAGAGGAGAAAATATGTAGCACTGATGCTCTTGGGCTGCATTTGCAGTACCAGGACCCCCCCATGTCTTCTTTTCTTCTGTTTGCAAGATTGCACCTTCTAGGCTAAGCGCTCATGTCTGAGGCCTAGTTAGGCTGCTGTTTGATATTGTTCTTGCTTGTTACCACCCTGATGGCATCAAATGTCCCTATTGATTTTTGCCTGATTGGTCCAACCTGGAACAGGATCAGCTTTGTAAATGGGACATCTTGTGGTCTGAAATATGAGATTTGTTTTAACAAATCACTCTTAACTATCATCTCTCTAAGGGAACCAAAAAAACACAATTGCTGGATTTCTTCCTGGCTTTGTCTCTGGGTGACCTCTCTTGCTCCTCCTAGTGCCCCACTTTCTCCCACTGCTTACAAACAACACCCCCCTCCCCCACTATACTCACTGAACTCTCAAATCATTTCCTGGGCCCCTGAATCAGACACCAACTGACTCATTGTGGCTTTGGATGGAGTGGAGGATGTTGGAAGAAAGTACCATTGTGCTAGTTAAGGAAAGGGTCAGAGATCTGAAAAGACAACAGCCGAATTAAAGGGCTCCTGTGTTGGGGCAGTCCTTTAAAACTATCCCAAGGCATATTCTTAGGACTGCAATCTTGGAGATAGAGCAAATGAGCAGAATTCTAGTTTTTGTTTGTTTGCTTCATTTTTAAGTGTGATTCTTCTGTTTCCCAAGAATTCCCACACGAAGCTTTACATATTTTTCATGCCAGCTCCATTCCCAGCCACCTTTGTTCCCTAGGCTGCTTGCCTGCCTCCCCTTAACAGCTGGACACATCACCGTTCCATTTTTCTATTGGTTGTGACTGAAGTAGCTTGAGGTCAATTATTTCCCCAGCAATTGACAAAGAATCTTGATGAAGAGGAAAGTGACATTGTCCCTTAAACAACACTGCTCCCTCCTCCCCCTGCCCTCCCGGCTGAGAGGAAGGCGGCTCTCTTTTTGCAAGGAGCCCAGCAGGGCAGTGGCGGTGGGGTCTGTGGAAGTGCGTGGGTAACATATGGTAAGTGGAGAAATATTTATATTCATGGCGAAAGAGCAGGAGAAGATCCAAAGAAGGTCATTCCACAGAGATTTCAAGCAGGAGAAACACAGACCTGGTATTCTGTCTCTGGCCCAGATACAACTGAGAATTTGAAGAAAGAGTTCTGTTTTGTCGCTGTCCCTGTCACCTTTACTCCTCGTACAGAATTGTTGGCTGCTGGAAAAGGGAACATCCCTCCCCCTAAGCCTCAGGAAAGTGTGACACTGGATCTTCCCAGGCTCCAGCCGCCTTCCCCTCCCCCTGCTTCCGCCCGGCACAAACCGGAACTCAGAGCCGCTGTCCCTGGTGCCTGTGCCTCGGGCCTGCTGGCCGCGTTTGTCGCTTCACTCGGCGACTAGCTAAGGCGGAGTGGGCATTTGGGGAGACGGTTCTCGGGGAAAATATAAATAATTAATCGGTGTAAGATCATTCCCTGGCTAGACACACGAAACCTTCTGTGCCTTAGTGCTCCCCAGCTGGCACTTTGCATCACAGCTTCCCCAGAAAGGTAAAAGGCGCTCTCGGTCCCCGAGGAGCAAAACTCACTGCTGCCTCGCAGCACCGCCAGGAAGCGTGCCCCGAAGGGCGCGCGTGCGGTTGATCGCCCCTTAGCAGCCTGCGACACCGTCGCGTCCACGCGCGCCACGAGGCCGGACGACCACACGTGCGCATCCTCCTGCCGCGACGCCGCGTCCCTGCGTGTCCTCCGTCCGCACCTTGTGGCCTGGCCGTGGCACCGAGACGGCTGGGGAAGCTCGTGCAGACTGGCGTGTAGAGCAGAGGAAACCGGAAGGGGTCATTTCCCCTTTCGCCATCGGAAGTTTACCGCTCCCCCCCATGGTGTGCAGAGAGAGGTGGCCGCAAGGGCGGGAGAGATGTGAAACTGGGGGACCGTGGGGAGACTTTCCCTGCGGCGGTGCCCCAAGGCTCTGTCTTAACTCCGCTTTGAGGGCCTCCTACCTTCCACCCCCACCCCCCAGATCCTAGTTGCCAAAGAGAGATAGGATACAGGTGCGCCCGGGTCCTCGCTTGGGAGGGGTCCCCGCAGACCCCATGGAAGAGCTGCCCGTAAACGAGCGGCCGGCTGCACAGAGGCCACGCTTAATGGATTCTTGCAGATAAAAGAGCCCGGCTACCTTTCTTTCCTATAATGGCCCCTGAGGCTAATGTCTTAAAGAGGAAACAAAGGGATTGTTTTACAGCACACAAGGGGGGGGTAGTCGGTTGGGGGGGGCGCTGGTTCCCGGGGAGGCAGAGGTGGCCTCAGCTTTTTAACCCTTCCCCTCCCGCGGCCTCGGTGTCTTTCCGCGCGCAGCACCTGCACCCAAGACCTGGAGCGCAGGTTGGGGGAGGAGCTACCGTGCCCGGAGGGGATCGCCTTGGGACTCGACCTCCCGCTCCACTCCCTCCCTGCCCAGGCTTCCTTCTCAAGAACGTGCGAACGGGAGACGGAAAAGATCGGGGACCCTCTGTTCGTTTGCTGCAATTTTGCAAGTCAGTGGAAATGGGGAGGGGGGCGTTTCTTGCAAATCGCGGGACGCCACGCACGAGCCAGCCACCTAGGCCGGACGCTTGGCAGGAGGGATCCGGGCGCGCCTGGGGCTGGATGGACCTGTGCGAGATCACCAGCGGAGGTCCAGAGAAAGCTGGGCAACTCTGACGCGCGGGGTCACTGGCAGCTGAGGTCTTCAGGTGTGAGTGGGTTGTGCGCTGGGGGGTGTCTCTAACAGGAAGTTTACACTTACAAACTGCGGAGATAAAGGGAGAGTGTAGTGGTCGCTTCTGCTTCCTGACTTTTTGTTCTGGCTTCAGGAAAAGATCAAAACAATAGTAAAATAGCAATTGAAGACAAATGATGTAAGAAATAAACAACTCAACAACAAAAATGCCCACAGGGATGGTTTTTAAAAACCCTTTATTATGGAAATCCATGGCACGTACACAAAAGGAGAAAGAATGATACTATTCAGCACATCTCCAATTTGAGGGTGCGTCAGGATGGATGAACAGAATTCTCTGGAGGGCTTGTTAAAACAGATTGCTGGGCCCCAGCCACAGAGGTTCTTTTCTTTTGTTTGTTTGCTTTTTGTTTTGGTAGGTCTGGGGTGGCCCCAGCCTGAGAATTTGCAACTTGATAGAGTTCCCAGGTGCTGCTGCTTCCGGACTGGGACAGTTTTGAGACCCACTAGTATAATAAATTCCCTCTCCCAACTTCAACATGTATACTATTGCTTCCTCAGGTTCCTTCTATCTCGTTGCCCAACATTTTGGTTTGCTAGAGACTTTTAGAGTAAGTCCCTGTCATCCTGTCATTTCGCCCATATGGATGACTTTTAATTCAGCTGTTGAGCAGGGAGGACTACACCCCGCACGGACATTGGGAAAGCCTTTCATATCCTTCCAGGAAGACCAGCTCCCTTCTGGTCATTTTGTACTGGGCACCTTTCTCTGTAGAAGTCGTGCCCATGTCTTGGTGCTCAGGTGTTACTCAGCAAAGCTTGTCAGGTGCCTGAGAGCCACGGGATCTTCTGGCAAGTTGGCCTTACCCGGCCTCAGGTACCACCTGGTCCCCATCTTACAGCTTCAGGTTGTTACTTCCCATCTGTCACTGCAAGCTCCCAAGAGCTTTGCATCCCTGGAGAGTTTTCCCAACAAGGCATCTTCGCCCAGCATGGAGTTTCGTTCGGTGCCCACAGAAATGCCATCCCACAGCGGAATCGGTCATATCTTCTCGGAGGGTCCTGGGCTTGTACCCCCAGGGAAGCTGCTCTGGGCTCCCTGCCCCTTTTTATAATTGCTGGTATTGGAAAAGGAGGCTCCAGACACAGCTTCTAGGAATTGCCATCACCGAGGCCCAGTTGCAACTCTCGTGGTTAGTGGATCTGACACAGCCTGGCTGTGTGTGTTGCTTTTGTTCGGAGAGGTGCTGCGTTACCTCTTACAGTCAGCCACGTGGCTGAACTTCAATTTGAGGCTTCTACAGAGCCTTCTTGACCCTCCATTGAGCCACTGCTCATCCTGATTTAGAATATCTTCTCTCCCATCCCAGCTTCCTGGTCCCAACCCCTCCTAGTCTTAACCCACCTTCAATCTTCAGAAATCTGCCAGGCTGTTTCAGAGTTTATGCTGTAAATGTTGGTGGCTCCCTTTGCTTCCTGACTCTCCGGGAAGCTATGTGAACTTTTCCTTTCTTCATCTGCTGCTGAAGAAAGCCCTGGGTATAGAATGGACTGTGCCCCAGGTCTCTGTTGCTGTTTTCATATTGCCTCATCTTCCCTGTGTTTTTATTCCTCTGCCAGCCTAGAATCAGCTGTTACTTTTTGTTTTCTTCCGGGTCCTTTCACTTGATTTTGCTTTTCTAGGCTTTTTCAAAGAAGACACAACAGCATGTGTTTGTTCCCCTTTGGGTCCTTTTGCCCCTAATTTTGTTTGGTGGCTTCTCTATGATGCCAGCTGATGTAGCAGTTTTTCTACTTTTACCAGAATGGGAGGCAACATGGTGCTGGGGGACTATTGCTTATTAGAAAATCTGAGTCTAGTGTGGCTCTCTTTTTCAATTGCTCCTGTTGTTGGATTTAACCTCACGAGCTTTGATTGCCTTATTTGTTCATTCTGGAAATTTGTAAGAGCCTCTACTCCATGCTAGGCAGGCACCATTGTAGGTGCTGGGGATGCGGAACTGAACAGTGCAGATGCAGTCCTGCCTTGACCTGGCCCTCCATATCAGATGTTGACATCTGGGAAGTCAACCAACTGTGGATCAAATATATTAGAAGAAAAAAATTGCGTGTATACCGAACATGTACCGACTGTGTCACTTTTCACTAAACAATACCGTATGGCACCTATTTACATAGCATTTACATTGAATTAGATGCAGCAAATAATCTAGAGATGATTTAAAGTCTACAATAGGATATGTGTAAATTATTTGCAAATATGTTGCCACTTTACATAAGGGACTCGAGCACCCTCAGATTCTGGTATCCTTGAGGGGGGTGTCCTGGAATAGATCACCTAAGGATACTGAAGGATGACTGTATAATTATAAATACTATATATTTTAGTCTGAGAGAGGCAGTAAGAGAAGTAAGTAAAACAATATGCCGGAGAGGGGAAAAGTGTTGAGTTGAAAAATCAAGGCAGGGTGGAAGTGGGGTGTGTCCAACCAGGGCATGGATGGTGTCGGTATTTGAGGCAGCACAGCCAGGGAAGGCTTTGCTGAGGAGTTGATACTGAGCGGAGGCCTGAAGGAGGGATGTCATCTGTTGGGTGGGGCTATCAATATTTTACACTCCAGACTATGTTAGGAGTGTGTGGGAAGACACACGTGGCAAGGTACATATAGGGATAGGACGCTTGCCTTTGTCTTGTGAGTACCTTCTAAAATTGCAGCTGTGAAATCTTGTGAATAAGCACGAGGCTCTCTTCCCTCTGATGGCTTTGGTGGCTATTCTTCCTGCTCGACATTCTCCGGGTCAGCTGTCACCTGGAGCTGAGCCCCGTGGAAACCAGGCTGTGTACTCCATGGGGAGGCTGGAAGAAGCACCAATGGGCAGGGCCGTGAGAGATATCACTCTCTCCCTTATGTTCTTGTAGTCTCAATGGCAGTGCAGAGACTCATTTTTTTAATAAGAGGAGGTGACAATGGTCACAGGAGAGTTCCCAGTGAGAAAGAGGATGAACTGTCTAGCTGAGGTGAGAGCTGAAACTAGGTTGCAACTACAGCAGTGCTTGTTGATAATCATTAAAGTTGTGCTTCCTTTTAGCAACTATGCCGAGTGCTATTGCTGGGTGGTAGACCAGACGTCCTTTTTCATGCCCTGTGCTGGTCAGCGGAGGCATAATAGGTCCCTTTCAGCACTCTTGCTCTAACGCTTATTCGGAGCTCCCACTCTTTGGAGGTCATCCTCAGGGCTGCACTGCAGCTACTTTCAGAAACTCCTGTGTGCAGCTTAGTCCTGTGATGGTCATTTCAGCCTCCACGCTGTCCTTGGAATGTTGCAGGGAATGAGAAAATAATGGATTCAACTCTTGGTGGTTCCTGGTTATACCAACTCACAACTGGGGGCCTTGGGACCTGTTCCCCTAAAGTAAGACTGCCTGACTCCACTCTTTTTGTTGTTGTTAAAAGGTACATCTGTCATGACAATTTTGAGTCTCTGTGCAGGTGCCATTCTTCACCCAGTCTGACAGGGGAAGCTGGTGCTTTAAATCCAGATGCGATCCCGCTCTGGACTGCCATCTTCCCCTCACCACAGGTGAAGAGCTGGAGAAATGAGCCGTCAGAGGCCTGGTCCCTGGCGAATGCTTCCTGCTTGTAGCCTCTTGGAAAAGCTTTGGGCACTGGCACACAGAGGGGGAAAGTATGTGTTTCTTTTCTCTATTTTGAAAAGGTACCTAGACCATTAGCCAGATCTTCTCAGAAAGAATTCAAGAGGCAGACTGCATTGGAGGCAGCTATTCCACTTAACATCTTGTCCTGGGCTCACTTTGACAGCATCTAAGTCAGTGTCACTGGCTGCCAGGAAAGGAGAAGCCAGAGGATGTGGTTACTTTGCAAGATCCTAGTTCTGTTACGAGATTCAAAAGAAAAAAAAAAAACTTGTTGCAAAACACATTCATGTCTCAACTTAATAGGTTCATACCCATTAAAACAGTGTGTGTAATCTTAAATATCACATGATTTCTCTTATATGAGAAACCCAAAATAGAAATAAAGAGCAAAACAAAAGATAATAAGAAATAGGGAGAAAGATCTTTCTCAAATGGGAAGGGGTGCAAGAGATGGAGGGAAGGGGGAGGGAGTGGAGAAAGGGATAAAAACAAAAGTAATTAAGATGTGTTAGGTACCTGTACCAACTTCCCCGCACGGAATGTAAACACTATGTATGGCAAACATGCACTAATACTAAAACAAAACAAAAGTTTATGTGTGTGTGTGTTTGTGTGTACACGTGTAGATGTTTTTCTGGGTTTTGATCACAATATACTTTTGTGGTCAGTGATTGTTTAGTTTACCAAGAAAGACAGAATTTGTTTTTTCTGTACTAGTTTCCTAGGGTTGTCAAAACAAAGTACCACAGATTGGGTGCGTTAAGTGCGAGAAATTTATTTTCTCACAGTTTTGGGGGCAGAAGGTCCAAGGTCAAGGTGTCAACCGTGTTGATTTCTCCAAGGGCTGTCTGCGTGGCCTGACTATGTTTCTTTATACTGTTTCCCTCCGTCAGTGCCTGTGTCTCAATCTTTTCTTCTTGTAAGGACATTAGTAACACTGGATTAGGACCCACCAAAATAGTTCCATTAATACCATTAACTTAATTACTTTTTAATCTCCAAACATATCCACATTTTGAGCTACTGGAGTTGGGGTTTAACATATAAGTGGGAGGGGGCACAATCAAGCCCTTAACACTTACTAAGAGTCATCATCTCCACATAGAGTAGGTGCTTGAAGTTTAGAAAGTCTAAAGGTTTAACCTTAAACAAATAAAATGTATTAATAAGAATTTTTTTCTGAAAAGAAAAAGCAGCTAAAACATTTTAGTACCTTTCAGAATGTTATGCCTTATTAAAACATTTACATATAAGATGAAAGTATTGCGTTAGGGTGATCAAATTTATTTCTATTTCATATATATTTTATAACTTATCATCAGAAATTACATATGCAAAATAAGTAGAGGCCCTGAAGAGATGTTACCTCTTAGGAGCTGCTTATTCCAACCTCTTCATTTTGGAGTAAGAAGCCAGACACAGGGAGACGAAGGGAGCTACCAAAGCCACCCCTTATCTGCAGCCACTGGGCAGGTGAAAGCCTCAACTGTGGGGGTGGTTGGGTTGTTGCTTAGGGTTAGGTGCACTGAGAAATAGACTAAAGTTAAAAATGAGATCATCTTCTCATCCTTAGTTGGGATTTTTGCTACTTTTTTCAGAGAATACTTTCCCTTGTTTGTTTTTCTGATAAATCGTGCAACCAGTGCAGCCTCCACTATACCCAGATGGCATAGGCAGCGGCTCATCTTCCTTCACATCTCCGCCCACAGCGCCCACACAAACAAGATTTGAGACAGGTTGAGTACTAGAGTCTTTTGTAATTCTTCTGAACACAAATACTTTATTCCTTTCTCTATAAAAAAAAATGTGACCCTCCCCCCCTGCCCTCTTTTGGGTGCTGGTTTCAGCAGAAGGCAGGCTGGCACGAGGGGGTCCTTCCGGGCCTCCCACGGTGCCATCTCCACCTGCTGTTGGGGAAAGCAGCCGCTTGGAGCAACCTGAGAACGGCTGCTGCCCTGCAGGAACTGGCCGTCAGTGTGCATTTATCAGCACAACACACTGGGTTTGGGCTCTGATGTGAATAAATGTTTTAGGTAGCACCAATGTCACCTGAAGGCCAAATAGTGACTTCATTAGTCAGCTGTTTCCTTATTGCAATTAAAATTAGGAGGCACAGATGTTTATTTAGGTTTGAGGAAGGATATGGTATTGTTTGATATGTGAAAGGGTTAGTGTATGTGTGTGTGTGTGGTTTTTTAAAGTAATTCCCCAGAGTCCTGCGATAGATGGTTTCTTTCTCAATGACACGGAATCCCTTGGCTCTTCCTTGCTGTCAAGACCCATCTTACCATCTGCTCCAAGATGCTCTGGGTTGATGCCCAGGATTGTCCAGGAGAATTCATGCCCTCTGCCTTTTCAGTATCTTCCCTTTTTCTGGAAAAGCAACTTTCCACCTTTTGCCCTCCTTACTTGCCTCTCCAACACATACCTCCTGAACATGATTCCTCACTTCCACCTTAACACAAGTCTCACAAGTTTTCCTCTTCTTAAACTGGATGTGGTGGCACCCACCTATATCTCAGCTACTGGAGACAAGGCAGGAGATTGACAAGTTCAAGGCCACCCCAGGTAATTTAGTGAGATGACTTAAAATAAAAACAACAACAGCAAACAAATGGCTAGGCTTGTAGCCAGGGGCAAAATACTGTCTTAGTACACACAAAGCCCTGGGTTCGATCACAAGTACTGAAAACAATTTATTTTTCTTTATTTGGGGAAGCATAATTAATCTCGAATCCTTCTCCTCCTTCTCCTCCTTTTAAGACCTCCTTTTGGAGGTCTTAAAAATTTTCAGTGAGAGCACTGGGGATTTAGCTCAAGAGGTAGAGTGCTTGCTTAGCAAGCGCAAGGCCCTGAGTTGGATCCCCAGCACCCCGGCCCCCCCAAATTTGTAGTGAGATATAAATGACACTTATTTATAAGTGTAAAGACAGTGGCATTAAGTAGATTCACAGTGTTGCCCAATCATTACCACCATCTATCTCCAAAACTTTTCCATCTTTCCAAATAGAAATCTGAACCTATTAAGTATCAACTCTCTGTTGTTCACTGTTGCCAGATCCTAAGAGCGACCATTCTAATTGCCATATTTATGAATTTGCAGAGACCAGGTACCTCATAGGAATGGAATCACAAATATTTGTCCTTTTGCTCATTTAACTTAGCATAATGTCTTTAAAATTTATTCATGTTGTATCATGTTTCAGAATTTAATTCTTTCTGTAGGTTGAGTAATATTCTATTGTGCCTGCATGCCACATTTTGTTTATTCATCTGCTGATGGATATTTGCATTGTTTTCATCGTTTGACTGTTGTGTTTAGTGCCACTATAACATTAGTATACATATGTCTTTTTCAGTCCCTGTTTTTAAGTGTTTTACATATATACTTAGCAGTGGACATGCTAGCTCATGCGGTCATTCTATGCTTAACTTTGTGAGGAGCCTATAAAACCAAATCACTTTTAAACACTACGTCATAGGTCAGGTTCACCAAGCATGGGCCATTGTATGCTTATTTATGCATGTAGCTTCATTTCTGTACAGGGACAGGACATCAGAAGGCTTCTCTCATCCAGCCATCTCCCTTGGTGGGTGTGCTGGATAGGAAATGGATTAATGCTTTCTGATGCCAGACAGGCAGGACCAAATCACAGTTCCCATACTTGCTAGATCTGTCATCTTGGGTGAGTTACTTATGTGCTCCAAGCAACAGTTTCTTTTTTTTGTTTGTTTTGTTTTGTTTTGGGGTACTGGTGATTGAACTCAGGGCCTTGTGCTTGCGAGGCAAGCACTCTAACCACTGAGCTAAATCCCCAGCCCCAAGCAACAGTTTCTAATGAGGAAAATTATATCTAACTTTTTGGGCCATGGTACAAAGTATATCTAACTTTTCGGCCCTTGGCACAGTTTCTGTTATGGGCAAATCTTCAATCGATGGTAGCCACTGTTGTTATTGCAACTATATTTACAGATGAAGATGTTGAAGCTCTCTGTGTAGGTGACAGTTAATTCAACCCATAGCCAGTTTTGGAATTTCTTACATATGGCAGTTTTTGTATGTTTGTTGATAGAATTTAAGCTACAGTCTTTCTGTTTACCTTGCTTAGCTCCTCTATTTTTGTTCATCTCCCCTAGTGTGTTTTCTGTTGCTATAGCTGAATGCTATAAACTGTGTAGCAAATAAAGAATAGAGGGTTATTAAGATCATGATTCTGAAGGCTGGAGGTATAAGAGCATGGCACTGGCACCGGGTGAAGGCCTTTTTGAAGTATCTTAACATGGCAAAGGGCATCTCATGGCCCCACAGAGGCAAACCAGAGTGAGCTTCCTCGAACAAGGCCACTCTTGTGATAACCTGTTAATCTATGAATCAGCAAATGAATTCATCTATTCAGGAGTGCAGAACTTTCATGACTCAGTTCCCTCCCAAAGGTTCCACCTTCAACATTTCTGCATTGGTCACCAAGTTTCCAACACAGGAACTTTAGGAAGACAAACATAGCAGCATTATTCATGGATGTAGTTAATTGATGATTCTGACTCAGCCAAAGGATTTCAGGAGGCCGCACGACTTTATCCAACCCCACTCTGCTACTAACTAACCATGCAGACTTCAGCAGGTTGTTACATCTGTCTAAACTTTTTGTTCTACTATAATTGGCAGGAACATATCAATAGTGTGGGTTTTGATTAAAATTATGGAAAGTGCTCCCCTTCTTCCTCCGCCGGGACAGTGATGGCAGCTGTGAAGACCCTGAACCCCAAGGCCAAGGTGACCCACATGCTGGCGGTCAACATCAGCACAGCACCCGGGCTGCAGGATGTGCTGAGGATCAACTTGGGGCCTAAAGGCACCATGAAGATGCTCATTTCTGGTGCTGCAGACATCAAGCTTCCTAAAGATGGCAATGTGCTGCTTCACAAAATGCAAATTCAACACTCCACAGCCTCTTTAATAGCAAAAGTAACAACAGCCCAGGATGATATAACTGGTGATGGTACTACTTTCAGCGTCCTAATCATTGGAGAGCTGCTGAAACAGGCAGATCTCTACATTTCTTCATCCCAGAATAATTACTGAAGGTTTTGGAGCACCAAAAGAAAAGGCCCTGCAGTCTTTGGAACAAATCAAAGTAAGCAGAGAGATGGCAAGGAAACATAGACGTGGCCAGGACATCTCTACCTACTAAAGTTCATGCTGAACTTGCAGATGTCCTAACAGAGGCTATAGTGGATTCCATTTTGCCCATTAAAAAAAACGATGAACCTATTGACCTCTTCATGGTTGAGATCATGATGAAACATAAATCTCAAATGGATTCGAGCTTAATCAGAGGTCTTGTTTTGAACCATGGGGCATGGCATCCCGATATGAAAAAAAGAGTAGAAGATGCGTGCATCTTCATGTGCTGTGTCTCCTCGGAATATGAGAAAACAGAAGTGAATTCTGACTTTTTCTACAAGAGTGCTGAGGAAAGAGAAAAACTAGTAAAAGCTGAAAAAAAATTCACTGAAGATAGAGTTAAAAAAAATAGCAGAACTGAAGAAGAAGGTCTGTGGTGATTCAGATAAAACATCTGTTGTTATTAATCAAAAGGGAATTGATCCCTTTTCCTTGGACATGCTTGCAAGAGAAGGCATAGTGGCTCTGTGTAGAGCTAAAAGGAGAACTAGGTAGAGGCTGACTCTTGCTTGTGGTGGGGTGGCTCTGAATTCTTTGGATGACCTAAACCTTGACTATTTGGGACATGCAGGACTTGTTTATGAGTACACTTTGGGAGAAGAGAAGTTCACCTTTATTGAGAAGTGTAACAATCCCTGCTCTGTCACATTATTGGTCAAAGGACCAAATAAGCACACTCTGACTCAGATCAAAGACGCAATAAGAGAGGGCTTGAGGGCTGTCAACAATGCTGTTGATGATGGCTGCATGGTTCTGGGCACTGGTGCTGCAGAAGTGGGAATGGCAGAAGTGCTGATTAAACACAAGGTGACTGTCAAGGGCCAGGCCCAGCTCTGGATCCAGACATGTGCCGACGCGCTGCTCATCATTTCCAAGGTCCTTGCTCAGAATTCTGGCTTTGACCTCCAGGGAACAGTTAAAATTCAAATGGAACATTCAGAGTCAGGTCAACTCGTGCGTGTGCATGTGGTGGCAGCAGAAGCAGGTGTATGGGATAACTATTGTGTGAAGAAACAACTGCTTCACTCCCGCACTGTGATTGCCACCAACATCCTCCTGGTGGACTCTGGAGATCATGTGGGTTGGATGTCATCTCTGAAAAGCTGAATGAAGCCCTCCCTCTGCCTTCTGAATCCTGACGACTACAGAATGATCCTGAGGAAGAGTTGTGGGATTTTTTTCAACTTCAAATGACTTTCAAAGAAATTTTCTTTTGCCATCTGAAAAAAAGGAGTGAATGAACACTTGGCATCTATTCAGTTTATGATGTTGTGGAATTCTAATTACAGTATTTTTTAGTTGCACTGAGTGTATACACATAAAGCAGGTCCTTTTTGCCCAGAAAACAGGTGGTTTTGTTTTAGCTGTTTTAGCATAAAAGTTTTATGTTCTATCTTGTTTATTAAATATTCCTGAAAAAAATTATGGAAAGTATATTAGTAAGGAATGTTAACTGAAGCACTCACAAAAGGACAATTTCTGCGGTTCATCAAAATAGAGACCTTGACTGTGAGGTGAGCCAATTGAATACAAAGTTGAGGTGTCAAGGATTATGAAAGGCATCCCCATTGCCGAGATGTTAACATGTAAGGAAAATAAGCATTGCAGAACCGATGAAATCTAGTAACTGCCTTTCGGTGAGTTCCTAAAAAAACAGGTCTTAAAAAAAAGAAGCTCAGAAACTCCTCACCTTTTGGAAAAGGAAAAAAGAATCAGAGCCATTCTGGTTTTCCTGTGAATTAATTGGGGCCTTCTATTGGAATGGCTTTCTTACTAGTCATGGCTGAAGAATTCAGGGAGAAAAATTCTTTGGAAATGCAAGCCCAGCCCTGGCACACCGAACAGAAGACAAGCTGCTTTGGGAAAAGAAACAAAAAACTTGTCTTCTTTTTCTTCTCTTTTTCATGGCCTTTGCTGATGGCTGGTTGTCTGAGTTGGGAGTGGAGGGAGAGGCGTCTGTGGTCTCCCCGGGTTAACTCATGTTCTTCTTATCCAGAGTATCTTACATAACTGATCCATTGGAATTTGCCAACTGTAGGCAAGTGACTCACTTCTGATCCTCTAACACACCAATCTGTTGGGTCTTGATATAACCTTGAAGGTGACCTTCATAGTGACTTTGCTGGTGGTGGCTCTGGGAGTAGCAGGACCTAGGACATTTGACTCCTTTGCTGGTGTGCACATGGTCTTCCATATTTTTACAAATAAGTAAAAGGCCGACTATCTCATTAGGGTTTGAAAAGGATCACAAGCGACATCCCCCAGATTGCTTGGGAACACAGCCGGCTGGATTAACAAAGTTCAATTTCTTGTGGTAGAGAGTTAAACTTTAATAGCTGTAGCCTATTAGCAGTTCTATGATTGATAGTCTTTCTTTTAGTTGTTTTTTTCACTGCCTAAACTCTCGAACTTATCTGCATCTGCACGCTGTCTCCCTTCTTTGCCACTGCACTTCTCTGCAGCGGCTGGCTCCGTCTGTGCCTGGGGCCCCTCTTGCCTGCCTCCACAAGGGTTTTGCTCCAAGACCACACTCATTCTCCTGTATTTTGAATCTCTTGTTATTTACTAGTCATGTCCTCAGTTAGGTACCTCTCATATTAAAAAAGAAATGCAGACCTCACCACCCCAGGCCTTAAGTCCAACTGCCCATATGTGTCTTCCAGACTTACTGAATGGGTCGTGTAACCCCTACACTTATCTTCTCAACTTGAGTTGCCATTCCTCTGCAATCTGCTCCACTATTGGCACCCCATGGAATCTGGTCTTTCCAAGGTCACCGTGGGTCCTGACCTGCTAAATCCAGTGAACACACCTTGGTCCTTATCTTCCTGGTCTATCTGGGCATCTGATATGCTCCCACGCCTTTCTCAGGGACCTCTTTGGCTTCCTCCGTGTGCCTTCTTGGTCAGTGTTATTTTGGATTGCTGTGATGGTTAATTTTATGTCAGCTTGACTGAGACACGAGGTGTCCAGATATTTAAACAGTTTTCCTGGGTGTGTCTGTGAGGGTGTCTGGGTAGATGAACATTTGCACCAGTAGTGTGAGTAAAGCATGGTGTCCTCCCCAGTGCGGGTGGGCTTCTTCCCATCCTTAAAGACCTTAATAAAATGAAACTCTATTAAGAGAGACTTTGGTCTGTGTCCTGGGAAATAGCTGGGACCTTGGTCTTCTAGAGCTCACATCACTGGCTGTCCTGAATCTCAGGCCTTTGGATTCAGACTGAACCTACACCATTGGCTTCCCTGTACCTCCGCCTTGCTCACTGCAGATCTTGGAGTCAGTTTTGGCAGTCCTCACAGTAAACACAGTGAATCTCCCCCTGACCTTTTCCTGTTTATTTCTGTGGAGACTCCAGTCTGATGCAGCTACTTACCTTCTGATCTTCATTCTTCGGAGAAAGATCCCTCTTCTCCTTTTCAAAATAGTCCCTACCTAACTTTGAGACTGTCCATGAAAAGCCTGGTCTCTCTTGACTATTTACTACTTGCCTTGGACTGGCTCAAATACTTGGTTAGGAAGGAATGCTTCTCTCTTGGTCCTTATTTCCTGGCCCTCATTTCCACGTGGAGAGATTTTTCACAAGAACAGTGGCTCTCAAAGTATGGTCTCCAAAAAGCTGCTAGAAATGCATGTCTTTGGGCCTCACTCTAGACTCACTGAATCTGCCCCCGAGTGGGCTTGGCGATCTGGTTTATCAAGCTCTCCAGGTGATGCTGGCCAACATTGAAGTTTGAGAGCCACTGCACTGTCATAACAGGCCTATTTTGTTGTTGTTTCACTTTATGTTTTAGGTTTATTGAAGTTCATTCATGTGCAGATCTTTGTGTAGATAGAGGTTTTCATTTTTCTTGGGTAAATGATAATGGGATTGCTGGTTCACTAGGTAAACGTATGTTTAACTTCATAAGAAACAATCTTCCAATGTGACTGTACTACTTTTGCATTCTCGTCAGCCATCGATAAGACCTCCTCTTGCTACATTTCTTCTTCAGTACTTGGTTGTCAGGTTTTTCAGCTTTAGCCAGTATAATATGGACATACCTGTGATTTCTTTTTCTTTCTCATTATTCTTCAAAAGGTGAGGTAGGAAAGATAGGAAGGTGGGTGGAGAGGTAATCACCGGGTAGGTGAGTTTAGGAGGAGACAGAGTGGCTCAGCTCCCTTCTCCCGCACTCCACCTGCAGAGCAGGCGCATTACGACGAGAAGGTGCATTATGATTCCTGTGGCAAGCTTAGCTGGACAGTCTGGGTTCCCAGGTTGTGTCCCTGCCAGGACAGCCACCACTAGTCCAGTGTTGCCTGGGACTTCGGTGGCTTTTATTCTTAGGTGCAATAGTAAAAAGCCCATATTTGCTAAATGCAAAAGTCATGTTTATACCATAACTTGCCTCCTTCCCAAATTTGACGTGTGGACTCTATCTGGCTTCTGTACTCATCTCTCAACTGATTCTCAACTTAGGGTGAGGGAAAGTCGACTTAGTCTGTGTAGGCTGCTGTAGCAGAGTATCACAGGTGGAATGGTTTATGAACAGCAGAAATTCATTTCTAATAGTTCCAGAGGTTGGAAAGTCCAAGGTTAAGGTGCCAGCAGATTCAGTGTTTAGTGAAAGCCTGCTTCTTGGTTCAAAGGCAGAACTTTCTGTGGGATCCCTTTCATAAGCCACTAATCTCATTCATGAGGACCTAATCACTTCCCAAAGCACCACCTCTTAACATCATCACATTGGGGTTAAGCTTTAAATATATGAATTGTGAGGGGACAAAAACTAGGGGACTTCATCTCCCTGAACTCTCTGAAGGGTAAGTGATGGCTGAAGGCCCTTTCTCTGAAGATAAAATCAGGCTGGATGTGTTGAGATCTAGCTTTGCCCTCGTGTCCATAGAGCTCATCTGAAAACAAAGCCAACACAAGAAAAGCTGAGCTGAAACATGGTGGAGAAGGAACAAGAAAAGGCATGGAGAAGGAGAGAGTGATGACATTGGTTCAGTGTCCCCCTAGTGTATTATATGTCCCATCCCTCATCTTTTTAGTTATGGTGCACCAGTAAATACCCTCACGTGGTTAGCTTGCCTTGAATTTCTGGTCCAGAAATTCAGAAAGCATCAAGTATAGTACAAATGAATAAGAATGTGGGCTGTGGAGCAGGCACTTGAGTTGCTCTGCTTTTTATTAGCTGTGTAAACTTGGACACGTTATTTACTGTTTCTGGACCTCAGTCTGCTCATCTGTCATATAAGGATGCTAACATGACAGCACTTACCTGATGATGTTATACGGATGAAATGAGGTAACACCTTGAGTAGTGAGTGGTGTAATTTATTAGTTATTTTCCTGTTGCTGGGACAAAATACCTGAAACCTGCAGATTAAAGGAGGAGAGGTTTATTTTGCTACAGCCTCAGTGAGTTCTGTCCATGGTTGTCTGCTTCTAAGGCAGAAGGGCCTGTTATAGGAAAGCTGTTCCTGTAGCCAGCGGTAGCCTGGCTGTTCCATGGTGGCCAGGAAGCAGAGAGAGAAGGAGGAGCTGATTCACCCTTCCAGGTCTCACCTCCAGTGACCCACTTCCAACCAAGTCCCACTTCCTAACAACATATTCATCTATGAGCTTATTAATGGAGCAATCCACTGATGACTATAGTGACACTGATCCAATCACCTTCCAAAAGTTCCACCTCTGAAAACATGAGACTTTTGGAGGACATTTTAGATCTAAACAAAAACACAAAGGGAATGTTCTTCATAAGTGTTAGCTTCTATTAACACAAACATTGTCCTTGTTTTCCTCTTGTCTCTCTGGGCACTCTTCTTCGGAATCCTCACAAGGTCCTCCAGCTTCTATCTTAGATCTCCTCTTCACTACTCCATATCCCCTGGCTCTGACCACTGTTCATACACTAATAATTGCTGGATAAATTATCTCCAGGTTTGACTTCTGTCTTGAGGTCCAGATCCAAATACCCAGTGGCTTGTTTGCCACTTCCATCTGGGTGCTGTGGTGGATTTATATGGTGGATTTATATGAGCAGAAACACCCAGCTCGGGGTCTTGCTGTCATCGGGGATGGCTGCTGTTTGCTTCCGTGGAGCTCTGGTCTTCATCTCCACTGCGAGCATTGTATTCTTGTTCCAGTATGGATTTCTTCAGCCTTTTAGTACAGACACAGATGTACATGGGACATTGTCGTGGACTCCAAGCCCTTGATTGGATCTTCTGGGTCTCCAGTGCATAGATAGATGGTCTGCACTCTTCCTGCATTTGGCTTGTGTGTGTGAATGTTGTAACTTGTACTTGTCCTGTATTAAATCTGCTCTCTTGCAAACCATTGACTCTAGAAAAGTAACTACTACAGGTGCTGTCTTATTTTTCTTCGCTTTGTAACAAATTGTCACACAGCTGGTGTCTCAAACCAGTGTGTGCTTATTATCTCCTGGTCTTGCTGGCCCAGGGGTCAGGGCATAGCTAGTGAGGTCTTCTGCTCAGGGCCTTCCCACGTAATCTAGGTCTTGGCTAGATGTGTTCTCATCTAAGGCTCAGCTGGGGAGGAATCTATCTACAAGCTCACTAAAGTTGTTGCCAGAGGTAATTCTCTTGGGCTGTGTGAGCATGGAACACGGGTGTGCTGGTTGGCTGCGAGAGGAGGAAGAACATTGTTAGGTTCCAGAGGCTGCCTTCACCTCCTTGGCTTGTGGGCTTTCCCAGAATGGCTGCTCACCTCATCCAGTGTGTCTCCAGTCAGCTGGCTGAGAAAGGGTCCTCTATAACATGACGCAACTTCAGGAGTGATCTCCTATTACCTTTGCTATATGCTGTTGGTCAGAGGGAAGTCACAGGTCCTGCTCATACTCAAGGGGAGGGGATTATCCGAGGATGTGAATGCCAGGAGGTACGGTAAAGGGGCCATACTGAAGTCTGGGTGCTACTAATGTCTGTGAGCATCTTTAAGATGCCTCAAGTGGAACTTGTCACCTCCTGACCATTCTGTCCTTCTACGAGTCCCTGTAGGAGGATGTAAACGTGGCATCCATCATTCAAGCCAAGGCCAAGTGGTCCTTCTGATGCTGTTTCCTAACTAGTCTCTTATATAATCAATCATCACCCCTGTTGATTTTCCTCCTAAATGCCTCTGATTCCTTCTTTTTCTCTGCTGTGTTCACTATAGCAGCTGCCTGCTTGCCTCCATTCTTTTCTTTCCGCTGCAGCCAGAGACATCCTGTTGAAATGTACTTCTGATTACCTTGTCCTCTTACACAGTACTTAAAACTCTAGGGCCTACATTCCTTAATGGGGCTCATCAGACCCCTTATCATTGGGTCTCTCTTCCCAACCTCTACGTCAGGCCTTTATGCTTTTTGTCCCTTTTACCTGGAACATTGTTTCCTTCCCTTTGCTTGTTAGTCCTGTTACATGAGTCAGGTCTCAGTTTCCTGCTCCATTCCTCTTGGAACCCCTTCCTGCCTGCCAGCTGCGGACAGCTCCCTTGACTTCTATGATTTGACACTCGATGCACACACTGGCCATTTCTTGTTCGATTGTCCTTATTCTCCTCCCAGCTGCATAGGAGGATATTCCCCGTGGCTAGCACCATGTTTTCGACTCCATAAGCCATCAAGTAATTGGCAAGTGAAGAAAATAATAGCTGAAACTTTGGCTCTCAGCCTACCCTTAAAAATATTCCCATCTCACTCCTGATGGCCTCTGTTCCAGTTGGCAGACCTTTAAGACTCGAAAGTAATATATTAATAGAGGCACCTTTGTTTTGGGTAATATTTCTTTCCTATTATGGCCAGTCCAGTCTCAAGATATTTCCTTGCTACTAATATACTCACGTGACATCAGCACCAGGGCATCACCTATTTCCTCCTTATGGGGTGTTTGTCCTTTTGCTGTGTAATTGGAATTTTGTAAAAATAGCTGACCAACTGCAGTACATATAGTTCCATAGACTCGCTGGGAACAGTCCCTGTCCACCCTGTGCAGGGGCCCACAGCTGCTCCCGGACATTCCAGGGGAAGCTCTCATCCACCGAGAACAGAAGGAGCATTTGTTCCCTGAGACTGCTTCGGAGGGACAGCTGAGGCTCACCCAGTCCAGCCAGATCAGCCTGTCCCTGGGCATAGGGGTCTAGTTTCACACAGTAAGTGACTGAGTTTAATTGACAGGTGTGAAGTATGTTCTTTCTAACTCGGCTTGATTCACTTCTGCCGGTAGGAGTAAGGCAAACTCAATTGGGAGTCCAATTAGCATGTCATGATGGGGCGAGTATATGTGTAAGAGAGACAGTGAGGAGAGAGAGAGAGAGACATGTATGTTTTGGTATGGGGAAAGTGGTTGAGAAGGGAAAAAATTCCACTCCAGAGAGACAGAGTAAGAGAGATAGGAAAGGGAAAGGTAGAGAAATAGAAGGAAACAAAGGGAGAGAGAAGCAGAGAGCTGGGGATAAAAAGATAGATAAGAGGACTAGAGAGCTCATGAACATGGGCACCACTGGTGGCCTTTTAGTTGGGTTAAGTGCACACAAATGGAAAATGGGATGGTGTAGAATATCAGTCCCATCTGGAGGACCATGTGTGGAACAAGGACAAAGTGAGCATCTGCAGAGTGGTTAGCGTATTCCCGATGGGCCAGGAGTGATTCTGGGAGGGAGTGGGCCTGGGCAGGATGAGACTGAGAGGCCCTGCTGATTGCACAGCAGGAGGTGGGCGCCTCAGCCTTAGTCACCTCTTGCACACATGTGAGGCTGGGCAGATGGCAGAGTGACCAACAAGTCATGATACTGAGGTTAGGACAACCCTGTGAGGGTCAGTTCTACAGAAAGCAAAAGCTTTCTCAGGACTATTTAGAGGTGGTCTTAGTGTAGAGAAAGCCACAAAGTCCAGGGAAACACAAGAGAAGTCTTTTCAGACCATTCATTGGCTTTAAAGAGGCAGGGCACCATGTGTACATAAAGCATGCACCAGGCCTTGTACGTATCATTTGGAACTCAGTCCTCACGACACCCCATGTGGCAGATGCTACTTTGTCTCCCCTGTGCAGATGAAGATATGAAGTGCAGAGAAAGAAACCAGTTTGCAGCATACCATACTGCTAGTAAATGGTAGAGCAGGACTTTGAAGTCAGGAAGTTCCAAACTCAGTGCTCTTCACCACTGTGCATTCTACCGACTGAGACTCGGTTGTCAAACAAGTCAGTTCTATGTTCAGGGTTCTTTCCTGGGAGGACAGATGAGGTCGTAGAAGTAGTGGGAAGAACTGATTTCCTTCCTTGGCTCTCCCATTTAGAGCTCAAATTGTGAGCTGGACTCTCTGAGCTTCAGTCAGGGGCAATGACCCAGTGCCTGGGCCCCGACACCACACCCATACATACATGTAAAGCATGGACAAAGCCAGGGCTGTGCCGGGCATGGTGGTGTACCCCTGTAGTTCCAGCTACTTGGGAAGCTGAGGTGGGAGGATCGCTTGAGTCCAGGAGTTCTGGGTCGCAGTGCACTATGCCAATTGGGTGTCCACACTAAGTTTGGCATCAATATGGTGACCTCCCAGGAGCGGGGGACTACTGGGTTGCCTAAGGAGGGTGAACCAGTCTAGGTCAGAAATGGAGCAGTCAAAACTAAGGCTGTTTTCACGGGGTTGTAAGCATTAAGCAAGGTGTGCATATAATGGGCCTGCTCTGAGGTAAACGCTCTATACATGTTACCTGTAACTGTTATCTGTCACATGGTGGCCCTCCTTATTTTATATAATTGTCCCTTGGTGTCCATGGGGGATTGGTTCCAGGACCATCTGCAGATACCAACATCTGTGGGAGGCTTAAGACCCTTATATAAAATGGCATAGTATCTGCATGTAACCTATGCTCATTTTCCTGGGTACTTTAAGTCATCTGTAGATTACTTATCATACCTAATAAAATGTAAATGCTGTATGAGTAATTGTTATGCTGTATTGTTAAGGGAATAATGGCAAGAAAAAAAGTACATGCATGTTCAGTACAGACACAATTTTTAAAAAAGTGTTTTCAAATCACAATGTGTTGAGTCAATGGATGCAGAGCCAGAGGATATGGAGGGCTGACTGTACTTATTGTAGGAACAATATGGGCTAATAAATGTGAGGGTACTTTGCTAACTTTTCCGCACTGTTTAAATATTAGTATTACTGTTCTTATGAAACACTGGCTGAGTGTACAATACATGTAAGGTATGCGAATTCACAGCTTTAGCAGATGGCTGGCAAGTAGAGGAGAATGGTCTGTGGGATGGGAGGCAGGGAGAGTTGTACATAAGAAACAGTTATACCATATTGAATATGGAAACCACTACAGCAGAAATTCAACATTGTGCTTTGGGATCCAGCAGAGGAGGGGATCAGAAGAGGCTTAATTCAAAAAAGAAACCAATTTATGAAAAGGATCTAGGAATATCTTTATTCAATGCATGTTGAATCTCTACTCTTAGCCAAGCATTATGCTGGATGCTGGGATACAACCCCCCAAAAGACAAGTCATGGTACCCAGGAAAGGGTTTTGGGGATGAGATTTTAACTGGGATGGGGGATGTTTGGAAGAGAATAGGGTGGGCAAAGATATAGGGATAAAAAAGATAAGCAAGCTTTGGAAAGCATGTAGGAATCTACCATAATTGTTATGAAGTTTGGAAGGTGAATCCAGAAAAAGTGTTTGGGGATATACTGAGAAACAGTCTGTGATTAATTAAATTGTTAGGTAATAGGGAGCCACTGAACAGCCACAATGCCATTGTGGTCACAGAAAGGCCACTCTTGATTATGAATTCATATTAATGTAACTCAACTAGTGTTAGACATCATGTCTTAAATGTAGATGATGGTTTATGCCAGAAAAAAATCTACTTAAAACTTTTCAGGGTATAAAAATGTACATTTGGTCTTTGAGAGTGATAATAAGTCAATTGCAAGAAATGAGAGATTTGTATTTTTCACAGAGCTAGTGTAAGCACAGGCATATACACATGCACACACACACACACACACATTAATAGATAGCATTTGAAAGTCAGTTTTGCATTGGGAGGTATTTACACATGTCATTTTCTCTCAATTTCAAAATTTGATGTGTCACTATATAAAATTCAAGACTAAATGTATATGGCAGGGTAATTGTTCAAGAATTAAAAGATATGCCAACAGAACACTAGCAGGCTTTATTTTGTGACACTTGGGGCTCTTTGCAGTGTTTCCTTGTGGTAAAAGAGGTAGATTAAAGATCATTGCAAATCAAAGTGATGCTTTCACCCTCCTGAAAGCATGCTAACTTGTCTTTTTCCATTTATCATACATTTGCATAGATCTGTCAACTGAACTCGCAATTCTTTTAAGAGTAATGTTTAATACAAAGCTATGAACAACCATGTATCACAAAATTACTTTGCCCCTCTCTTCTTCAGTTCACATTTCCATGCCCTTCCCCTCACCTTCTAAGAAGCACATTCCTCTCTGAAGCCTTGGAAGGAGCTTAAAAGGATAAGATCAGAGCCTTCAAGACAAACCAGTTGCTGCCAAACCAATCTGAAGTTACAAGCGGAAACTGACCATCCCTGCCACAACCCTTCCTGGTGCTTCTGTGTTAAAACTGCAATTCTGCAGAGACTTGGAGAAACGTGTTTTCCGATGTTTCCCTGTGAAACATCCCATGTACACAGGTGTGTACTTCTGCTCCTAGGGCAGATGTGTGCTTAGCTTTGGTGGGGATAGAAGGCCTGAGTTGGAGTGAGCCCTGTGCACCTGAAGGATGGATGCCCAAATGGCTCAGACTGCTGTCTGTTAATCTCCTTCAGCTGTCAGAGACATTTTCCAAGAGACCCTGGTGGTTCGTGTGATTCTGATTGGCTGCCAGCTCTGTTCTAATGTATTGTCAGGCACACTCAGGTTTGCAAGGAGCGTTGCCCTGCTTGCTTTTGGGCTACTAACCACAACTGTCAAAGTCTTCAAAAGAAACAAAACCTTGAGGTGAGAGGGGTCTTGGTTTGGTGCGTATATGTTTGTCATCTGTTATTTTCATTCCAAATTACTATTACAGATAAAGCCGACAGTTAAATAACACATCTGCCTGGGGTTCTTGTAGCAATTCACAATATGTTTTTATCCATTATTATTGCTTTAATTATGGCTTGGGATTCTTTTGACTCGCTCCCAAGTAACAGGTGGTTTTCTGACCATGATAAATGCTAAATGCTGTGGTGGATAAAGCAGTCAGGCATTGTTTTCCTAGTTGATGTTACACCTAGGCCCCAGGCAGCTTCTGATTTAGCAGCCGGCAACAGATTGGAATTCCCTGGGGACTTCACTTAACCCTTACTTCTCCCGAACCTGTTTTCAACTTTGTTGGGTGGGGGCTCCCCATTATACCCAGCTGTGCAGCAGATGTGCTTTTTTTTTTGTACCCTGGGAGGTATCTTGGGGGTGGAGGGTAGGTCAAAAAGTTAATATGTCAATGTTCTGAAGGGTGATGGAAGTAGAAACTTGGTGATATTAAAGATGATTTGAATTTAGATTTTTTTTAGAGAATAAAAGCATTCTTTTATATATCTGCAATAGAGGATAACAATTAAATAAGTCACACATGAATCACTGAAATTAGAGTGAGGGCAAAGACCTATTAGATCATCTAGCCAATTCCCCAGTGAACACAGAATTATTCCCCACAGTGTTTTCAGGGGTGCTTTGTAGTCTTTTGAAAGACTTGAGCAATTGGGGCCTTCAATTATTTCCTGAGGGACACACTCTCTCTTATAAAAGGCTGCAGTGTTTTCTTCCTTCATCTGATATTTAAGCTACAAAATGTCTGTGGTGGTGAATGCAAAACTACTTGCACAGTAAGACTCATCAGAGGTAGAAATTACACCTACAGGTCTTCCAGAAAGTACTATGCCATGCACTTACATTCTTCTGTGCACTCTCATTTCTGGTTTTTACATTTGAATTTGCATACTCCTTGGAAGTGGTAGTAGGACTGAAATACCCTTGCAAGGCCTCCCTACTTCTATATCTCTGTCACCCTTTGGTCAGGGGTAACACTGCATCTCTTAATTTGAAACTAGGGGAAAAATGGGTTTGAATAAATTTTGTTGAGACTGTCCGTGTTTTCAGGGTAACGAACATTCAGTCATCCAGGAAATAGCAACTGCTTAGTATTCCTCTCTCTTTGGAACAGAGTGGTATTGTCTTTCCCAGGCAGTTTGCATTGGAGAGGCTACTGATGGTGCGCACACATGATGGGGGCTTGGGACAAAAACTCTGCCCCCAAACACCCAGTAATCAGGCCTTGGAGCTGAAGAGCCAGCCCAGTGGGTGGTGAGGGAGAAATTAAAAAAAAAACTGTCTGTCGAGTTGCACTACTTTGTTTCAGGGTGCCATTAAAGCAAAGATTTTAGTTCTAAGAAGTCAGATTTTAATTTTTTCTTTTTAGTGCTGGGGATCAAAGGACCTTGCACATGTTAGCAAGTTCTACCGCTGGACTGCACCCCAGTCCAGATTTTAAGAGGTCACTTAATAGTCACTCATAGTCCCAGCTGTGGTGGCACACATCTGTAATCCTAGCTAGTTGGAAGGCTGAAGCAGGAGGATTGCAAATTCAAGGCCTGCCTGGGGAATTTAGTAAAAATCTGTCTTAAAATAAATAAAATAAAATAAAATAAAATAAAATTAAAAGGGCCAGGGGTGCAACTTAGTGGTGGAGTACTTGCCTATCATGTGTGAGGCTGTGGTTTCTATCTGCAGTACCACCACACACACACACACACACACACACACACACACATACACAGAATTAGTTATAGACACTTAAAGGGAAGAATTACATAGATTCCCAGAACTTGTGCATAGTGTGATATGTACACTTCCCATCCATCTTCGCACCCTTCATTAAAGACCAGTGAAGGTGCCAGGCAATGAATTTAAAAATCAAGAACAGAAAATCAAGTTCCCTGCCTTGGAGGACCTCATGCTCAGGGGAGGCAGACAGGTGTGGAAATAATTTTGAAGCGTTGAGATAAGAGTTATGACAGGGCACAGGGAAACAGTACCTAAGAGAGCCCAAGAGCTGGAAATTTCCCAGAAAAGCTGAACTTGAAGGACAGATGCCAGGAAGACTGGAGGGAAATGTAAACAAGATGAGGAATAGCAGAGACAAAGGCAGGGGCAGGGAAGCAATTCGAGTAGAGTGGGGATGGAAGGAGGTGGCAGGGGCAGAAGGTAGCACCTGGGAAACCTTGTCTGTGATGCTGGCTTTGACAATCTCTGGAAGGAGCGGACCAACCTCACTATGCAGGTGAAACCACCGATTCAGAGAAGCAGGGTGCTTTCTCCAAGATCACACAGCCAATAGGAGAGCTGGGATTTGAACTGGGTCCATCTAATTCCACTGCCTGTGTTCTTTTAGAAGAAAATGGCACATTGATATACAAATATGATGAAGGTGGGTGTATTTCTTGAAGGAAGCTGGTGGCCACATGGGCACCAGAGCTCTGGGGAAGCCCAATGGCAGCCAGAACCTTCTGTTATCCACCTTATACAGGACAGAGACTGGGATCTTTGTGCCTCAGTCACAGGACTGCAGGAATTAGTTCCTGAACAGTTTATCAGCTCTTATAGTTAGTCAGGATGACTCATGTTGCAGTAAAACCAAGTGCCTTCTGGAGACGGACCATCTTAAGCAGGGCTGAGTCAGCTGGGTCCATGGGAGCCACATGGAGACTGTGGCCATGGTCAAGGCACATATGTAGCTTTGTGGCCGCGGCCTCCTGGCAAGCATGTAAAATACGGCCTTGGGAGCATTCCATCCCTCAGAATTAGGGGAGGGAAAGATGAAGAGTGGCAGAAGCAGAAGGTAGGCGCTGGGGTTATGTATCAAATACGGACGTTGGGCCTTTGTTACCATGTAGGCATTATTTCCATTGCCTGGATGTTCCTGTCTCTTTCTTCATGCCTTAGTCACCCCTACTCTATTATTTCTGTCATGATGACTCAATTCTGCCATTACAGGACAAAAGCAGCCTCACTGTATGTAAACAAATGAACATGACTGTGATTCGGTAAAGTTTTTGGTACGCTCTTAGAAATTTCCATGAACTGGGTGGTTAATAAACAACGGAAATTTATTTCTCACAGTTCTGGAGGATAGGATGTCCAGAGTCAAAGAGCTGGCAAGTTTGGTGTTGGGTGAGGGCCCACTTCTTGGTTATAGACAGTCATGGTTTTCTCTCTGTGGAAGATATAAAGCCGCTCTTTTGGGTCCTTTTTAGTGGGCACCAATCCCATTCATGGGGGCCCCACCTTCACAAAGACCCCACCTCTGAATACCAGCACATTGGTGAATTTGGTGGTGGGGGTGGTGGGGTGGGAGAATGTTTAGACCATTTCAGGTATTGAAATTTTTTTATTTTTGGTGATGGGATCGAACTCAGGGCCTTCTGCTTGCAAGGCAAGCACTCTAACCACTGAGCTAAATCCCCAGCCCCAGGTATTGAAATTTGACACTTGTGTAATTTTCTCTTGTCTTAAAGAATTTTAATTTTTTCAAACATTAAAAAAAGGAAAAAACAGTCTTAAAGCTGTATGAAAACAAATTGTTGTTTGGGACTGGCCATGGGCCATAGTTTTCTGACCTCTGATTTAGGCTTAGTTAGGTTGCTTCTGGTCAGGAAACTACTTAGATCACTGGTTTTATCCAACATGTGTTGATTTTGTAATGTAATTACTAAAAACAAACTTATTTGCAATTTTGTGGGTTGTATTTTATTGCTACTTTCCCTCTTCTCCATCCTCTTGTCCAACCATGTAATGGCCACACTTGTCTTTCAGGGTCCATCTACAGATATAATTTGAAATAGGAGGCTATTAAGTCCTGAAAAACCCATTGTAAGTTGAAAATATCAGAAGCCAAAAATGTATTTACTACACCTGACCTACCCAACATCATGGCGTAGCCTACCTGGCCTTAAATGTGCTCAGAACATGTATATTAGCCCATGGTTGGGCGAAATAATCTAACACGAAGCTCAGTGATGGAGGGCTGGAGAGGGAGGGCAGGGAAAGGAGATGGAAAAGGAGTTAAAATGTGTTACGTGCTTGTTCCAACTTAACACAAAGAATGTAAATATTGTACGCTGCAAACGTGTACTAATAAAAAAAGAAACAAAAAGTATCGACTATCTTATGTGATTTACTGAATACTGAACTAAAAGTAAGACAGAATGATTGTATGGGTATGCTATGGAGTCAGAAGATTAAGTTGAACCATCATAAGTTTGGAACTGTGTGTACATTATACGTGAGGGTTTAATGACATAATATGGGAAAAGAGCAGTGCTTGGTCATATGAGCACTCGGTGAATATTCCTTTTCTGGTTTCTCTCTTCTCCTAAGGTTGGGCTTAGAATCTGCCATCAACAAAACTGAGCTTGACCTTGGTGGAAAGATGAGTGCTGCTTAACTTTTCTACTGAGATGTAGTCTAGGCACAGCTCTTGGTAGGAAACCCTTTTGCTTATTGTGAGTGGCATAGAGTGAAAAGCCATGAAAGCATAATACAGAAACAATACCAGTAGCTTCCACCAGCAAAGTCTCAGGCTGTGCCCATAGAACTGCTAGACACTCCAAAGAGTGCGAGTATCTTACTGTTACCCCACCTACAGGACGTGTGTAACTCTATTCTTGCCTTCATAAATATCAAACATTTAGGGTCTTAATGTCATCTCAAAAATGGATTCGGCTCCACAAAATGCTTAACAGAAATGGATATCTTACTGAAGATACTGTGGAAAATCAGGAGGAAGAATCCACAATGCATTTCACACTGCAAAACATAATGAAACATCCTTTCGGACATTTTTTGCCTGCCAGAAAGTGTTTCTCGTTTGTCAGCTTCCTCCTCCTCTTTTTTCTTACCCTTAAATCCTGCCTGTTTTCTTGAGTAATGCAGCTCAGCATTTCTTGTTCTACCCTGAAATGTCTTTCTCATATCATGCTCCTTCTTCCACATGTTCATCCTTTCAAAGTGGTCTGTGAATGCTAAACTGTAGCAGTTTGGGTTTCATTTTCCATCATTCTTGAAAGACAATATTCTGACAACACAATTCCCTAAGGACCGTTATTCTCTTTCAGCCTTTGATGACTTGATTCCACTATCTGTTGACTTCATTATTTTTGATGAATGTCAGCTGTCAAACTATTGCCATTTTTGTGGTAGAAGCTTTGTCTTTTTCTTATTGCTTTAAACCTTTTCTCTGACTTTTGGTGTTTTACAGTTTCACACAATGTGCCTGGAGTATGTGATTCGCTTTTGAAAAATTACTCTGCTTACAATGTATTACATTTCCCATCCCTGTGGATTCACATGTTTCATTAGTTCTAGAATTTTCTTAGCTGTTATATCTTCAAACAGAGTCCCCATTCTTTTTATTCTGTATCATGGGTCTTTGGATATACATTAGAACTTCTCATTCTTCTCTCTCCTCCTCTTACTGTTTTATTTTTTTCATCTACGTATGTTGCATCATTAGTGTTTTCTTTCTTTATCTTATTATTTTTCATTTTTTGGTTTTTTGAGACAGGGTCTCACTACATACTTCAGGCAAGTCTTGAACTCACTATCTAGCTCAGGCTGGCCTCAAACTCATGGTGATCCTCCTGGCTCAGACCAAGTATTAGTGTTTACTTTAAATCTATCCCGCTCACTAATCCTTTCTTCATTCATGTTTACTTTGCTGTTTCATCTATCTACACATATATGTATGTATGTGTGGTTTAATATGTATATATGTTTTAATTAGATACAGTTTTATTTTCATGAATTCCACTTGGCTTTTTGTGAAATCTATTTGGTCATTTTTGATAGTTCCCCTTTCCTTGTGCATTTTTCTATCATTTTTCATCTTTCAATATTTCATACATATTTTATTTCTTTATTTTTATTGTGGCCAATATACATTGCATATTTAATCAGTTTTAAGTGTAATTCAATGACATTAAGTACATTCACATAATTATTCATAGTCTATGTCTGGTAATTCTAACATTTGAACATTTTGAGGAGTTAGAATCACGCTTGCCGTTTCTGCTGACTTTCATTGTTGGTTGTTGGATGTCAGGTTTTTTTTTCAACTTATACTTAATTAAATTTAATGTGTATGACTGGGGGTACCAGTCAGCTTTCCCATTGCTGGGACAGAATAGCTGACGTCTGCAAACAAATGGGGGATCTAATTTGACTCCCATTTTAAGGAGATTCAGTCCATGATTGGCCGGTTCCAAGGCAGAAACACTGTGGTGGGAGAGCATGGCGGACCAAAGCTGCATAGTTCATGGGAGCGGGGAAGGAGAGCAGGGGAACAGGGCCAGAGAGGAAGGGGCGAGGGACCAGATATAGTACCCAAGGCCACGTCTTCATGACCGACACACCCAGAAGTGTGCTCCACCAATCCCCAGGTGGATCCCAAATCCATTCAAGCTGGTATAGCCCCCTAACCACATAATCATGAACACTTTATTCTGGAGAGAATTTGCATTTCTTGTAGGCAAATGTTTATTTTCTGTGTTAGGGGTGTTGAAGATTATTTGGGCAGTGAAAAATTGAACCTGAGATCCATGTCAAAGTAGTTTCATAATTATAATTTCTCAGGGGATA